>JAUTBZ010115313.1:0-16380 GCA_032361785.1 Lepetodrilus galriftensis
GTCCGACGCAGGCGCAGTTACAAAGGATCGACACTGCACAGTGTAACTGCGCATGCGTCGTACAGGAAGTACAGACAGAACAGCTAGAAAGGAGCAGGCCCCTAGTTAAGATGAACACTAGTGTTAATAGGTCATAGGTTGAGCCAGTCAGAGAGCTCTATGTTTTGTTGACATGGCAGTTGTGTGATACTACTAGTTACATTCTCTTTCCACATTTCATATACATGCTTGGATTGGTCACGTGGGTTGATCGGTTGTAACGATGCCTCAAATCACACTGTGCGATGCAATTCGCTGTGACCCAGATCGCATGAGTAGAACAAGTTCTACTTGTGTGACCAATCAAACTAGACTCATTGTACGACCGATCAACCCGTGTGAGCGAGCCTTTAGACTTTTGTTAAAAAACAATTGTATGCAAATTGGTTTGTCTGGCTTTACTCAATACAAGAGGATAACCAGGGTCAGAGAAGTAGTGTAAGAACAGTTACTGAGTCTCAAGATTGATGGTACTGACAGATAGAATAATTTACTTCCAGTGACGATGCATCTCCAGGATATGCAGAATTCATGCAGCACACGTTTGGCGTGTTTGTCAACGGGCTCGACAGACAATGTTATTTACAAGAGATCGAACTGGCAGTAAGTTTTCACAACTTGTCCTTGCAAAATAACACTTGACAATTGTGACTTAATCTATCTATGAATCTCTACCGATTTATCACAATTATTTTCAGTATAATTTTGCAACATTTTTCACAGTTTCCTGTTTGCGGTAATGCTTAGAGTTATCTCCTCATTATATAGCTATGGTGGGAAGAGTTATCTCCCTTATTGTATTAGCATAGTAGGAAGTGCTATTTTCCCATTGTATAGACTACTATATCTGTGACTGATATTCCCACATTGTATTTAGACAGTCATCAGGTCATATTCAGTTGATATTGTACATAATGGTGTATTTTCGTCACAGCACAAGAAGCAGAATGAGATACTGAACAAGAAGAAAGGCCTGAAGGACTCTATGTACAAGGTCCCCGCTCCGAGTAGATTCAAACCTGCGTCTTCCACTGGCTCCTCGGCCAGCAGCAAGTCCAGCAAGCCGACGTCTAGTCAGATCAGAAGTCAGTATTACTTCTCTAAGTTGTCATATACAGTAAACTTCCATTGTGTCCAACTCCTGTGTGTGTCATCATGTCATCGAACCAAGTACGATGACAATGTAGTTAATCATCCTTGGTCTATCAGTACCAGCCAGTGTTCGCAGGTTTACTGCAACGTGCATTGCTATGGATGTTGTGGATTTCCTCCTGCCCTAAAAACAGACAAGATATAAGTGAGAGAAAAGAAATTGAAAGTGGCTCTAAACCCTAATTTATAAAAATATCAAAAATAAAAAGAGTTCTAGCTATACATGTATCACAAGTTAAGACTCGCAGATACCTACAATCAATCTGTTGAATAGGACCCTAATTTTTTGTTTTGTTTAATGGTCATAAGTACTGCAGTTTATGGCATCTCTGGTTGCCTTCAGTATGAAGATGGTTAATTAAAATATGCTCTTTCCTTCCAGCCATGGTTCACACAACGGAGGGCGACCCTCCGCCACTGTGGGGAGCTCAGAGCGACGCCCTGGGGAACTCGATCGTCGCCATTTTGGAGCGCGACCCCCGCAAGTTCGAGCACGTGGCCAGTCGGCTTCACGGCAGGCAGTTACCAGAGAAGCTACGTTCCTACATGTGGGCCGACGTCCTGTTCAGACCCGAGAGAAAGCGAATGAGAGAAGTGTACGTGGTCGTAGTGTGTTATTTATGTACAATTATCAATTTGCTACCAATTTAATCATTTAATTTATGCTGTGTGATACCGCAAGAATATTTTACCCATATGTAATGGCTACAATGTTAGATTACAATATATCTTTCAAATCAAATCGTCTTTAAAAACAATTTAATGTAGTGCTATGAGCATGCTACTGAAGCATGGATTTGGCGCAATATAAATGTTCACATTATTATTATAAAATATGTCTGATATGATGTCTGATTTCTAGGTATGTGGAGAAGCTGATCAGAGAGAGGTTTGCTCAGGGCGTGTCTAGAGGCCTCAGTGAACTGAGACTGAAAAGACCGACACAGTCGCCGATAAACGGCCTCATAGAAAACGCTGTGATTGAGGTGAGGACACCCAGAACACTGGAGACTTTTCCTTTTCCAAGATTCAAATTCAAACACAACAATTCCTGCAAAATTACATGATATTATTTTGTTGATCACTTGTTAATTTTAATATCTACAAAAGTTACAAGTTACTCGCTCATACAATGGGCTCAAACTCGGTAGTCTCAGAACTCAGAAGTCTGATGATCTACCCGCTGGACAATACCATCCACCATGTTGTATTTTTAGACGTACACAAAGACGACCGCCATGGTGAGCCACAAGGACCCCAACCACATGAAGGAGACGGCGCGTGCGTTAAACGTCCTCTACGTGTACGACCGCAGCTACGAGCCCTACCTCGTGCACTGGCTCTTCCCACTGCAGATAGCCTTCCGCAGTCGTCTCGGCATCATGGACGACAAGGGTAGGTAATCAACTCTCAAGGGTTTTCATTGGATAATTTCATTGGATAAAAATATATGAAAGATTTCCGCAGCGATGTTAAACTTTCATATTCACTCACTCATTGGATGATTTCGTAGCTTGAAGTAATGCAGGTGATAATAACTAACTTTAAAACGTACTCGCCCGATTAATGCTACAAATAACAAATGTTTACAAAAGACATGAATTCCTACTCACCCTTAGGATACCTTTAGCATTGGGAAAGAGAAATTGCCCAGGCGAGTGTTAATTACGTACCCTGTAGTAATGTGTGATTGAGGCAGCATAATGTCAAGGGGGAGATAACTGGGGAATTTGTCAGCATCATTAGGGCTGCTTGATGCGGAATGCGCCGGTCACCAGATACCAGCATATCGGCTAGACATTTGCCAGGTAGCTTGCAAATAAAGCAATCTAGTCACCGGAAATACCTTAAATGGTGCACGCCAAACCAATCCTGTTTGCCAAAAGAAACACCACTCACTGTCTTATTTTTTCTAGAGAAGAAGCACTTTCATGAAATATAACAAATCTTAGTATACAGAATCTTTCATGATTAAATGGAATTTGGAGTACAGTAAATTTCACTGTGACTTGGATATGAATCTCACTCAACATTTGTGTCTCCATGTAAGAGGTCAAGTGAAAAAATGTTGCAAATTTCGTTGTTTTTAATATTTCGTTTATTTAATTGCATGTTGCAGGAGAACACGTGTTTGAGTTGGCCATGTATCTGGACATGTTGAACACCAACTGCTTCCCCAAGTGGCCTCAGGTGTTCGCCATAGCCGACCAGGTCATGAACACCTTGCAACAGTCGGACCCAGAACTACACGAACACCTCACCAAGATTGCCAAAATAAACTTCAATGTTAATCCAAAGGTTGGTGTACATGCTGTGAATTTAATCTAATTTTTTTAGATTTGATTTCTAAGAAAATAAACTTTACATTATATTTTTTAATAGTTCAATATTTTTGTAAAACTTTATTTTGAACAAATAATAACAAACAATACAGTTGTAAAAGTCCTTCGATTTAATTTCAAGGGATTGTATCATAGGAGTTGTTGTTTTTTAACCTATATTTTTAACTAAATGTTATTGTTGCATCAATTTTAAGGAAGTTTTTTTCTTAATTATATATATTTCTTCAGAGTAGACTAAAGTTTCATATCAGTTTTACAATTCTGAAATTTTGGTATTAATTATTTCATGCTACAATGTAAGCTCACTGAAGCAGAAAAGAAAGTGAGTATAAATATAATGAAATAATTTTTAAAAGAATTCACTCCACTAAGAACACAAATTCACATGTAAACTTGTGAGCACAGGATAGAACTTCACATATGATCACTTTTAAAGTTACTCGAATAGATGTGTTCAATAAAGTGTGATTTTTACCTTTGTGTTGTTTTTTATTGGTCTTATGTAATATTATATATACCAATATTTGCAAGAAACTGCATTGGTAAGGCATGATATGCCACCCATCAAAATAAATCCTTTTACCGTTGATAATAGCAATCGATTTAATTATTAATAATAAATCGATTTATTTTTTCATTCATTTAATTTTTTCATTTATTTTCATTCATTTAATTTTTTCATTCATTCATTCATTCATTTATTTACGTATTCATTCATTCATTCATTCTGTGAGACTACTTTGTGTTACCAGGAGTTCCTGGTACAGCTGATACACGAGGAGAAGGCCAAGGCGGAGGCCCTGTACCAGACCACGCCCGGATCTCTGAGGGTGGACATCACCGCCACAGAACTGCTGGCCAACCCCCTCATCTTCTTCAGGAGGTGGATAGGAGAGGTAACACCGCCTTTGTTGAAGTCACTCAGTCAGGCTCAGTCCGTCAATCAAAATCAAGTCAGTCATTCAATCAAAATCAGTCGGTTAATCACTCCATCAGTCAATCAAAATCAGCCAGTCAGTTAATCATTCTGTCAGCCAATCAAAATCAGTCAGTCAGTCAGTCAATCAAAAACAGTCAGTTAATCACTCCCATCAGTCAATCAAAAGTAGTCAACCAGTCAATCAATCAATATCACTTTCTCAGTCAATCAAAATCATTTTTTCAATCCATCACAGTCAATCAGTCCGGGATCAGTCAATCCATCAGTCAATCAGTAAATCAATCAAAATCAGTCAATAAGTCTATGCCAAAATATGGTCAGTCAGTCAGCGAATCATCAGTGAATTCGTCAAGATCAATGAACATCAGTCAGTCAGTCTCTTCTAAAATAGTTGACAATCTCTTCTTAAATGTGCAATGCTGTGCGTGTGTTTGCAGGGCTTTGTGAGCGTGCTGGACACGCCAGGGGTGATGTACATCTGGGACCAGTGCTTCATGCAGGGCTGGGGTCAGTCCGTCCTCGTCAACACCTGTCTGTCTCTCGTCGAGCTCCTCCGACACAAGTTCATGGGCGCCAAGAACTACATGGATATGAAAGAGGCGAGTATTCTGCTACAGCGGCAGCGATAAAAACATACCTTTGAAACTTATTAGCCCGAATAGTGATACAAATAACGATTGTTTGGAATTGAAAAAATAAAATTGGAAACAAAATAAAATTTTGTGATACTTATCCCAAATAAATAATGAAATGTTATCAGAGTTGCAACCATTTATGACGGGGAAAAAGGAAGTGGTTACGGCGCATGCGCGAGAGTACATGAGCAAAGGGCAAGAGGGTCAGAGGACAGGATCAGATGCAAGTTAAAATTATTATGGAATCCGGGGATTCATCTTGTCAGAGATGGCTGGCAGTCATGAAAAGAGGAGATAATTAAAATCTCCTTTCATTACGGAGTATTTGATATCTGCAGGTGTTTCTGAATGAGCCGTGCAAGCTGTACACGTGTGACGTTCAGGCGGCGTGGATACATCTGGAAAATGCCAGGGATCTCATGGATATTCCTTACCAGAACAGACAACGACCAGCGTAAGCATTGCTTAATACTTTCCTACTAAACATAGCTTCCAATAAACACGAGATGGCGTCAACACATATTCCAGTTACAAATTTTAAAAAATATTAAAAAATATTTTTAAAGGTTTTTTTAAAATAATTAAATTAAATTAAATCTTTTAATTAAAAACACATATTCCAGTTACAATGTCATATCAGGAAATTGATCACGTGACTAAACAATATATGAATCACATTATGACTGTTGCAGCACTCCAGTAACACGCCGGCCATCCCCGGCTGTTCAGACCCCCAATCCAGGTCTGCTACACCCCTGTGGCATCAAGGAAATCCGAGGCAAGCTCATCGTGCCTGCCGAGGCCATTAACAGGGTGAGTAAGCAGTCTCATCTACCACAGGGAATACTCCATTTCTCACCTTTCTATAATACAGGGATGAGTATCTTCTGCAGATTTTGAATCGATATATGAGTGACGTTAAAGACTCCAGAATCTCGCTCACTGCAGATTTTGAAGCTCAAACCTCAGTTCAGTCCACTTTTCCTTGCAATCCTATGTTTATACATCGAACAAATCTTCTGGCTTCAGGAGCCGTGGCTGGCGTCTGTGGATCCGACCCACCTCCGGCTGTTCGTGGTGCTGTACTTTGGCAGCGTCAAGCTGCGGTCCCGGATGTCGCTGCGGTCCATCGAGGTGATCAGCGTCAAGATCGACAACTACGGAAACGCGGTGTACGAGCTGTTCCTGCCCATCGAGAAGTTTGTGTTCGAGAACCTGGACCTGTCTCAGTACGACGTGGAGCGAGAACTTGGCGCGTACCCCTTCACCGTCATCAGACTGGAATACGACCGGCCGGACCTGGTCCAAGGTGAGAGAGAGAGAGATAGGCTGGCTGGCTGGTGGGTGGGTGGGGGTGGATGCTACTTAGGTGTTCTGGTGGTAATGCCATGTAAAAATTATGGCCTTTTAAGGGCAACTTCTCCAGACATTGAATTACAGTGCAGACATTGATTCCCTGGGGGCCTATTCTCGAAACATTCTTACGATCGTAAGACAATCTTAGCGATACTTATAGTATGGCTACACACTGTTCTTAGGCTAAGTTCGTAAGTATGTTTCGAGAATAGGCCCTAATGTCCATATGAGTGGTTTGAATTCAGGACATTTGGCTATAAGTGAAAGAATCTTGAAAGCGACTCTAAACTGCAATTTTTAAAAACCCTGACATTTAGCTATGAAATCAAACAGTCTACCACCCCCTTATGATAATGGAAACATAAATTTAACCGATTTCTTTTTAATTTTGTCTCCCTACAGCCTCGCCTGTTCCGGTCGGCTGGGCGCGAGTTCCGCTGTTCCGCCGCGGACCAGGGAGCGATCGGATCTCGGTGGACCCAGTGTGGGTGCTGCTGGCCGGGGATCACACGTTCACACTGCACCCTGGGGATATCTCTGAGGCTCTGACCTCCGGCGTGCCCAAGACCCCCTCAGAGAGGGGCGACAGTGAGTTGTGTTTGAATCATATAATCGTCTCTCATAATCCTAACTGGATGGCTTACTTTGTATTGTATATGTTTTATTTATTTTGTGTACCGTATTTTATGAGGTGAGACATTAGTAAAATATCTGTCGGTCTGTCTATAATTATATAATGTGTTTAATATTGAAACAAATAGTTGTGTAGATATAATATGTAATTTATAGTTTTTTTCATCAAGTAATTATTTAAGTATTATTTCTTTTCTATAGTATAATGGGGTTTTTATTTTTTAATGTTAAATTTAATTAAGTATTTCTCAATCCCAGATCACCTGATTGGCTACAGTTCAGAGCTGTCTGCGGTTGTATATGACCCTCGTGACGAACCAGCAGACAATCCACGCCCCATGCCGCAAGTTGCGCCAGTAGACACGCGACACACACCCAGACAGCTACCTCCCAGGTGTGTCATTGTTCCAGGGGCATAGCTACCATCAGGTCACACCGTCACATACTTTCAGATTATTTTGTGTTTTTTAAAGCAAATTCAACATTATTTAAATTTTGGAAAATATTTATCAGTATTTTCGTTTTTAATATCTTACTTTGGTTTTTATTGTCAATATAATTAATAGTTTATTGAATTGGACGATTCCTCTCACTACAGACGGACACCCAAACACACGCCCCTGCCAGAGCCCATCTCACCATCCCCCCTACCCTCAGAGACCTCCCCAGAGCCAGAGGTACCCCCCACCCCTCCCGCACTGGACGAAGACCTCAGCCCCTGGGTGGAGCATAAGCCTAAAGCAGCCGCTAATGATCCTGGTCCCTCCTCCAACTCTCAGGCCTTCGACTTGTACGTGGACGGGCTGAGATTCATCCCTGACAATGCTTCCATTGTTAAGGTAGGCCATGTATCCACCAGGTTAAAAATGTATTTTATCTCTGGATTTTTCGGACATTCCTGTCACATTTTTCAACTGATGGATCAAATGTGCGCACACGCCACCTCAACTCCCCTGTGAACATACAGGCATGACAATTTCCTATAGATCTGCGGAAATCTGCAGATTTATTTGTTCAGGGGTCAATTTCTGCTTGTTTTCTGCTGAATTTACAATTGTCTGTTGCCATGCCTGGCCCCGAGATTACAAAACCGTTTGAGTACGATTTCATGCTCAAGTTCCAAATTTACATAATGTTTTATGAACAAAAGTTGAGCATTAAATTGTATTCAAAACTTTTCGTAAGCTCAGGGCCTGAACATATTTTGACATCAACAATTCTAGAAATTAGTACCGGGTAGTTGAAAAATAGATAATTGTACTCAGATTTGTTCGTAATCTTGGGGCCTGATCATTTATCAAATTCCTCCTCCCAGGTAACTGGAAGACTTCTTCGTATGGGCGATGCAAGCGACATATCGGATATCATGGCCATCCCCGACCTTGACAGCTCGGCAAGGTCACCGCTGTTCGGGTACAAGCTGGTCATCAACGCGAAAGGCAACGTGGTCGATCCCAACATGCTAGTTCTCCTCAGAGCCTACACCATTGACATCGTCTCCGAGAGAATCGTGGTCATTGGTAGTTGTCTGTTTGGGATATTTGACGTCAAGGGGAAGACGAAGGTAAAATGGTCATTACTTTCTTGATTGTATGGCAGTATGTATGGTACTCAATAAAATTAATTACGAACCAGTAGAATCTTTAGATATATAAATTTAGATATTTTAAAATTTAACAATGAATAGTATTTTTTTCTTCGAGCATTCTTTAGATTGTTGATATGGTGAACAATATTATTGGTATTGTTATTGAAAAATGTATTAGTATTGTTATTGTTATTATTATGTTATTATGTTATTGTGATTGTTATTATTATTATTATTAATATTATTATTAATAATATAGGGAGTTCTGCGAGTGGGCGGCCATCAGGTGAGGCTGCGGTCAGGGATGCCCGACATTAAGGCTGGCATCAACAGTCTCACACCCAGCAGTCTGGACTTCGCCCCCGTGGTGCCTGGCTGCAGCATCCTGGTCCGACTGCGCCCACACACAGAGGTAAGAATGAACCATAGTTAAAATCTCATTGACATCTAAGCATCATTGTCGCCAAATTGATTTCTGAATTTGACGGTTATTTATCTCTTTAATGTTAAACTCAGTTATAGAGTTATCTCCCTTGGTTCATTGTCACCCGGGCATCGTTTCTCAAAGCTTTTGTGGTCTTTGATAGGATGCTCTGTGTACTATCGTGATATTATCAGTCATGATTTGTCAGTACCAGCCAGTATATGTAGATGGTGAAGGTTTCCTCAATCAATATACTGATAATCCTGAAAATAGTTTTAAACCAAAATGTAAACAGAAATAATAAAATTGTGGGCCAGTAATGTGATGTGGTTATGTATGGATGTTTGCCAGATCAAATTAATAAAATCATATAAAGACGTTTTAAACCTTTTGTTTTTTATTATTCCATCAGGGAATAACATTTTAGTGTGGAGTTTGGCGCTATATAAATGAGGATTTTTTTTATTTTTTCAAAGCCCTAGTGGTTAGTGTACTTCAAATATTGTGATTTATCTCCAGCAACCAGTAGAGGCTCCAAGGTACTCGGTCGGCTACTACAAGACTGCATCGTGTCGACCATCATCGTCCGAATCCAGGATATTCGCGAGCTACTCGGAGAGTATGAAGTATCCCCGCACAGAGAGAGACATGGTCAAGAGACTGCAGACAATGGAGGGCGTCACTGAAGGTATGTTCTATTTGTCTCATATATACACCTGGAAAAAAGTTAAGCACCACTATCATATTTAGACAGTGATAAAAAAAAAATAATTTAATGATTGATATTTTAATTAATGTAGAAAAATTTAGATTTCTTGAATATAATTTGTTTTACACCATAGGGGGAAAACTATAAAAAGTGACCGTAATTGATGCACTAAATTTTCTATAGCATAATATAGAACAAAAACAAATGTATTTTTTTTAATTAATTATATTTTTTACTATTATTCATTGCGTAACCAAACTCGTTCATTTCTTGCCACCAGGTGGCAGTGATGTGGCTCTGTTGACTTGGCTGAAGGACAGACTGGATATCAAGAAGCAGACGCCTGCCGCCCAGCCGGCCTTGAACCTTGCTCTCACTCGCTGTGTGCGCTACCGGACCAAGGTTGGACTCTACGTTAAGGTCAATCAAGCGTTTGGCATGCCAGGTGTGTAACACATCCATTTGTGTACCGATATGCATATTTACGTCAAATTCTGAATTGTCGTGAGTATTTTTCAGAGAAAGAAAATAGGTGAACATATGACAGAAATGTGACTTTTTTTTCTTCTATTTGTTTTGGCCATATTTTTCATATTTGTTTGCAATTATTTTAGAATTGCAGTTTAATTATTAAATGTAGCCATTGCATATAGGTGACATATTTCCATAGCAACATAAAGTAAATAGATAACAAAAAAATAGTAAAACATGTTCATTACATAGTGACCTCTCTTGTCTGTTCTGCAGACGACAAGGTCATCCAGTTGTTCTTCCGAGTGGCGCCAGGTCAGAAGGTCGTGGGGATGAGTCCAACCTCTGAAGGTCATGGGAAGGATGAAGAGAAGTTCATCACCCAGAAGCACTTATATGAGAGCTTCTTTCAGGCGCCAGCTTGGGCCGACGAACCCAAGGTAGATATATACTATTTAATATACTGTATACTATGTCCCGAGTTCAAATTCCGTCCTGGAGGCACGGCATCAATGTTTGCGAAAGTTACTTTTCTGATGTGATATTGATAGGATGCACTGTCTGTAGAGTGTCAACCCTTGGTCTGTCAGTACCAGCCGGTACTTGCAGGTTTACTACAACATTCAGCGCTATGGATGTTTTGGGTGTCCTCCTGCCCTAAACTGACAAGTCGTGAAATAAATGAACGAAGCAACTCCAAACCCAAATTTAAAAATAATAATAATAATAAAATTATGGTAGCGCAATTGTAACAAATTTAACCAGAGTTAAAGGTTCCAGGTTCAAATCCCGTCCTAGAAACCCTTCATTAATGCTACCTTCCAACAGCAAAAGAAAATATTTTTTTAATAGCAATATATTTTATGATCAATGTTATATTTCAGAGACTTTTTAATTATAAAGTTTATTATGATCTACGTTCTACTTCAGAGACTGCATCCATACTACGACGAGTACAGCTGTCTGATGGTGCAGGTATTCGGACTGGAGGTGGCGTACCAGATGCGACCGGACCACAGATCCGCCGGAAAACTTGTGGCTCCGGATGGATCGGAACTGGTGCTCAAGGAGGACAGTCTGCTGGGATGGGCGGTCATCCCGCTGTTTGAAGGGTGCGTTTTCTCAGTTGAAATCTATCAACTTTTATTCAGACAGCAAAGACTTTGCCAGAAAAAAAAACTTACATAAAATTGACAAAAGCAGAAAAACAGTTAGGCAAATTTTTAGTATTTACGAACTTCTTAGGAGTTAACGAAGTTTCGAGAATACAGGCCCAGATGTTTACTGTAACGTTAAGCAATGCCAGTAGTGATAATAATAATGTCCATTTAATACCACGAATAATAAGTTTACAAGATACATCTCGTAGTAAACCAATTTTCTGAGATAATTTTGTTAACGTCACAGTTTGCACTAGTATTGTTCAGTCAGGAATATGTGCTCAAATGACAAGCTACAACTGAAATAGCAAAACTGGTGCATTATTTCTTGCCAACATGTTGCAGGAATTCTGTTCTCAATGGGACTCACCGTGTTCCAATATTAAAAAACAAACCGTCCGAAGAAATATTGGAACAATTGGCTACAACATCCACACAATCTGTGTTCGATGGACACATGTGGGACTCGGATAATGCCTATGTAAGTACCGACTTTGTGTCGTCATACATATTTCCTGGTATTTTTCACCTGTGTAGATTTTTCAGATTAATTGTTTAACCGTCTCCCTGCTGGATTAGGCAAAAGCACTGCTCATGAGGGCATCTCCAGTTGTCTTCAGCAGGGAGAGGGTTAAATGCATACAATTATGAATGGGCAAACAAATCTTTACCTGAAACTGCTTACATTTGATGTGTCTAAGCCAGTGCTGTATTCACCCAGAGCAAGAACTTTCCCTAGGCTAATGAAAAGATAGTTTGGAAGGTCAAAAAAGCATACAGGTGAATGTACTTTGCATTATTGTCTTCATTCCAGTCCAAAACAATCATTTATGTCATAGATTACATGCATTTAAATCTGCGAAACTGAGGTTCGATTGTGCACGAATGGTCGTATGCCAGGCCCCGAGATTACGAAACTTTCCTGAGTACAATTTCATCCTCAACGTCATGTGACGTCATAGCTTGAGTACGTTTTTGTGCTCAGAAATTTTCATAATCTCGGCCCCAGAGTTACTTCCCTTATGTAACTTTCAAATGTTATACAGTCGGACCCCGTTATACCAGTCTTCATTATCACGGTTTCTCCGCTTACCGGTCAACTTTTAACAAATACGGATTTCCTACTATGTACTTGAAATCCAGGAATGATTGATTCGATGATCCGGTTGTTTCGCTTACCGGTCAGATTTTAGCAACAACGGAAGTGACCAGTGTCACCAGTATAACGGGGTCTGACTGTATGTACATTAGCCACTATATTACAGACATGTAACAAATAATTAGCCATCTTCATAAGACTTTTATCCTTTTTTAAAAATCTATCACAATAGTATCACAACTATTGTAATACTATCGCAATAGTGTTTTCAACTATCGCAATAGTATTACAATAGTAGAATTGGTATTAATAGTCACCCCTAGTAAATTTAGATGTCATTTTTTATTTTTTATTTTTTTCACAGGAGGCTGGCAGCCTGATTGTCACTCTGTGGGACGCTCATTATGACTTCAAGGAGATACCCGAGATACCAGTAAGTAGTCGGGCTTGTAATGCCCAGAGAATGCTCAGATTAGAAGTTCAGCATGATTGGATTTGGTTAGTGCATAGATAGGTGCCAGGTTTCAGCTTTGCCGATAACCTGAGAGTATAAAGGATTCGTTCCTGCCTCAAACTCAGACCTGATGTCAACTTAGACAAGTGACTTACTTCGAAATCTACCAACAGGGGATGGGTACCCGGTAGGATGAGATGGAAATATAAACGGTAACCTTTAGCACTGGAAAACTGTAGCTTGGGTTCTATACTCCCCATTGAGTTGAGAATGAAAAATAAGTGCACACTGATAAAATAATTATTTAGCGTCAGATATGCAAATAACGAAGAACTATTAACTAATTTATTTTTCTGTAATCAGGTTTACGAAAACCTGCTGGAGAAGGTTGGCGACATCATCAAATATCGCGAAGGTCAGCAGGTCAAGGTCGGCCGGCACCTGAACAGCTTGGTCCTCGAGGCGTTGGAGCAGAAGTATCGCAAACAAGGGACTAAAGGTGCCATCTACAAGAAAGAGATTCAGTTCTTTGAGGAGCTGATGTCGTCAGTGTTCTACAATCTCATGGTCAGTGCAATATTGTTTTCCTCGTCTTCCTGCCACACTTTATTCATATACAGCCCTTACTCTGCATTGTCATGTCACAGCCCTGGGACCATGTTCATGAAGCTGTTGTATTGTATAATGTATTGTCATCCAATATGGGAAGAGTTACTGCTGGGGTCTATTCCATGGACCTGGCCCCGAGATTACGAAATGTTTCTGAGTACGTTTTTGTGCTCAACACACATGCTATGCTAAAAAACATGATGTTTTATTAACAACATTCTGAGTTGAGTATGAAATAGTACTCAGAAAAGTTTCGTAATCTCAGGGCCTGGACCTCAATTCCCAGAAATCTGATTGGCTCACTTGGTTAGGGTTAGGACAGTATTTTATTAATATTTTGGGTCACATTAGCCAATCAGATTGCCGGGAATTGGGTCTGGGTCCATTAAATAGATCGCACTAGAGCTTCAATTAAAATTAGCAGAATGTATTGCGAATACAATGTTTTTATATTTTACCAATATCACATTTATTTATTCTCTGACTGCATTTTAATATATAAGTATTTGTAGCAACTATGATAACTTGTTCATTTTTGCAGGAGAATGCTCTGATAACATCGGGCTATGGACCACTGTAGGTGGGATTTACCACGAATTCTATGCCACACCAACTAACCCGCTCAGTATCAAGTCATGGATCCAGAGAACGGAGAGAAAGAGACATTTTGTAGCTTTTTGGAAAACATTTTTATCATTTTTTTTTAGAAGTAATGGTAGTTCATCTTCTGTCATATTCTATTTTGCCATTGACCTCACTTCTCCTGTTACATGTTGTAGATAGATGGACAATCCTAATTATTATCTAACACAGGAAAATTAATTAATTCATTTTATTAACGGCGTTGCCATAGATGCATTTGTTTGTATCAAATTAAAACCATTTTTCTTCCTACAGTATATAATATATTAAATATTTGAAGTGCTAGAGAGATGGAAATAAAATGTACATTTTTATACTCAATCAGGGTAATTTATAATCCTTGTTTTAATATGCGCTATTTTTTAGAATTATCTATATTGTTTACAAGTTTTTGTTAATTCATATATACATGTTTATTAAGCAAAACAGTATACCATTACATATTTTGTACATATTTAGGTGTATGACTAGACGTGAAGCACATGGGTATTACACGCAGACTGCTTTGGTTTTAAAGTAAGCATGATTGGGCCTGGTTAGTATGTTAAGCTTGGTGAAGAATATTCTAAAAGTATCTCATTGCCTTTATGGCATGTTCCTGATAGGATGCTCGGTCTGTACTGTGGCATCCTTTGTCATCCTTTGTCATCCTGGATTAGGCACAGATACAGATTTTTAGGGCATCTTCGGTTGTCTGCAGCATGGAGAGGGTTAAGTTGGAAAATGCCTGTTTATCAAGCAGGGTACCCAGTAGGATGATATGACAATGTACATGTTAACACTTCTAATGCTGGAAACAGCATCCTGTATTGTATTATTCTAGTATAATAAAATGTACCTTGTTCATTGCTACAGGCATGACAATTTTTTGCTGATGTATTTGTCCAGGGATCGATTTATTTGTTCTTTACTAGGCTCGGGGCATGCAGACCCTTGGCTTGTTTTACGTTGAAATCACAATTGTCTGTTGCCATGCCTGTTTGCTAGATACAGTACTTAGATTTTTACCTATTTTATATTTATAACTGAATATTTCACCAGATTTGTCAAAAGCATACTGTATGTAGTATTTGTTTGTGTTGCATTGTTATCATGAATACTGTAGTAAGCTTTATATTTACTTTACAAGTTCCATGTTTTTAATTATTATTTTTCAATATGCTGTCAATATGAATTTCATGTTATCAGGTCTCTAGTATTATACTTCTCTTTTGAGGAAGTTGTCAAATATGTTTATATACAAATAATATAAAATCATCTATATTAATTGTATTTGTGAGCATTTAAATACCAAATTTGTAATACTATTTATTCAGCTATTGTTAAAAGTCATTTCTGTTGTATTGTTTTAGAATTTTGTCTTCCAAATATTATTTAGAGACATTTCATAACTGGTATGCCAATACTATTTAATATACTAATATAATAATAAATAGCCATTGTATTTCGTTTTAGATGTGAGAAAATGTAGAACCTACCGTATGTAGTTTTCCAATTCTAATTCATCTCAAACCAAAATACTAGTATGTAAAGCAATATTTGAAAAATCACTCAGTGTCACTTTAATTACCTTTACATATTGTTGTGTGTATGTGACAAATGACTGCAAGTTAGTGTCAAATTTGTATGTTGCCTTGCTCATCAAAAGCAAATATATAAATCATCAAAAGTAAATGAACTTGTCACATGACTGTATTATACATGTAGATATATAATACATTATTAATATTGCTATGCTTTCTAACAAGGAAGTATAAATATGTGTTGTGTCACGATACTGATATGTTGTGTAAACTACTCCAAGAAATACAGTTCTATTGTATATATCACTGTTTTCAGTTTTTTTCTTTGGTATTATATCATCAACAAACCATTGATGGATGGTATTTTGACAGTTGAAGGACATAACCATATCAAAAAGAAAAAATTGCATTTGTTATTCGTGTCAGATGTAATTATACTTAGGGATGAGAATCTTGTAGATCCGCAAATTTCAAACAGATTTTAAGGCTCCAGGGCAGTGTTCGAAATTACTGCTGGAAACCTACAGGCCCGAATAATGATACAAATAACAAATGTTTACAAATAACATGAATTTCTACTGGCCCTTATAGGATACCTTTAGCA
>JAUTBZ010115424.1:0-16380 GCA_032361785.1 Lepetodrilus galriftensis
CGCGAGTGAGAGCGAGTGAGGGAGAGAGAGAGGGGGAGAGAGGGGGAGAGAGAGAGAGAGAGAGGGAGAGAGAGTATTACCATGTTGAATAATGTCTTACATCACGGACGGATGTTTACTGGTATGCATTGGTTTGGCTTCCACGACGACCCAGGCATGTTATTCCTACTCCATGGCCTTTTTATTCAGTAATTTCCTGGCGTGTTTTCCCCACCTCAAACCCGTATAGATGAACGCAATCACACCGGGGCAATTCCAATAGTTGTCTGTAAATAGGTATAAGTTAATACCTTGGAATGCATCCACAGGTTTTGCTATGCAAATACACAGCGGGTTATAGAACGTACGTATTAACCATCCTCTTTACAATCTGACTTTGTTGAATTAAATATAGTTAAATCAATATAATTTTAAAAAGCATTGAAAATCTGGGGAGTTTTATCCAATTTTTACATCTTATGTCATGTTAAACCTGGGTATCCTTTCACAAAGTTCTCTTATCCGCTAAGACACAATAACGCTCTTTTTGCAGTGTATTAGCTATTGACAGAGAGCGTTGTGGTATCGTAGTGGTTTAGAGAGCTTCGTGAAAGGATATCCAAGTACTAGTATTCATATGGGATCACGTTATCCTTCGGATTAAAGGCATATTACAAGCGGCAAAACAAACGAGGCTACATCGAAACAGTATGGTAAATTTTGGCTCTGGACCAATCAGATTCCTAGAATGTTATCAATGGTAATAATACTTCGAATCAGTGTGCTGCAGTTCGTCATCAGTGGCTGCCTCTGGAACTGGCAAAAAAACTGTTATTGAGAGCACACATTTACACTGTATATTAATGAGGTTGCTGTTTATGTACCTTCTGTTTGATATGCACGCTGTATTCACCATTATTAATAACAATAACTACCGAAACACGTGTCTGTGAAGATACGAATAGCGTTAAAGTTGGTGTGGCTGTGAAGATATTAATAGCGCTACGTTGAGGGAATATTCGTGCCAGGTTTATTATTCTTCCTAGCATATGTGGTTCGTGTGACATAATGTTTAACGCTCATATCACATACCAGCAGGTGAGATAGACAGGTTTGTGTTCATTGCGGACAAACAGCGGTGGAACTTTATTGTCGGTTGTCAGGAACGTGTTCATGACATATAACACGTACATATAGCTGCTAAATCACATAACACTCCGTTATATCTTTTACGATGTTCTAGAACAGAGAAATACTATTCCTACTTTCCGACATAAAGTATATTTAACATCGTGCCAGAACATCGCTGAGTATAGAGGTATATAGTGAGTGTGGTAAACTAGGTTGGTTGTAAATGCTAAGGTTATGTATGAACACGAGTTGAGGGATAATGGTAAAATGTTCCGAACACATTGTCACAAGTTCTGCTCTACAATTAACACTTCATAAAAGGTCGTATCTTGTACAGACAGCATCGCCCCAGACCCAGAACACCGAAAACACATCACAATATTGAAGGTACTGACAACACATTATGTTTATTAATACATCCATACCTAATATTACTTAGTAGATAGGGTTACTAACTAAGATATTATTATAGGAAGATCTATCCCGCTTAATATTGCTTAAACCACAGGACTTTGAATACTTACTATAACATAGTATACTATCTATCCATATAATAATGTTACTATATATAGATAGATAGTATAATATTAATATGATATTGTAAATATTCAAAGTATTGTGCTTAAACACAGAATTTCACATGCTTATGCGACAATGTGTCTTTCATGAAAATTACATGAACAATAAATTTAACGTTATGCTATTTGTTAAAATTGACAAGTATTAACTGGTACTATTTAAAATTATAGTTATGTACACGAGGATGCACTGTTAACCGTGCCAGGTTAGATTTATTATTGTTTACGATGTTCACATATTTAGAGATCCCGTCTCTATACAATAGGTCACAGTGCAACAGACTAGACAATTCAAACCAATATGTCATTCGCTTTTACAAATGTACAAATTGCTAGTGTCTGACCTACGCGATCTCTACAGTATTCTGCATAAATCTGAACACTTTACTTGTCATTGGTGGCCAGTATACTTTTGAAATTACGCAAATTCCATTCACCTCACCAACGCATGTGCGTGGGTTAATACCACTTCTATATACATGTATCCTCAGAACAAGAGGATCGTGCAAATCCTGGCCCAGAGATTACGAAACCTTTTAGAGTACGATGTCATGCGATTTCGCGCTAAAATGTTACGTAATCTCGGGTGCAAGGGATTCGATCCCGAACGTATTTCTGGATTGTGAGTCCAGCTCTCAATCTACTGAGTCAAAATACAGCGGCCGTTCTTGTTCATTGTAAATCTATCGATCATGTTTCGAACTGCATTACACAATCACAAGTTCACACATTGTAAAATATCTTAGACTGGTCAGAATCGAACTCAGTATTGCTATCTACATGTCCTACGCTATACCACCGGGCCCCGAGATTACGAAACATTTTGAGAACGATTTCATACTCAAGCTCAAAATGTACATGGAAGAGTTGAGATTGAATTTTTTGTTAATCGCGGGGCCCGACGGGTCTCGGATATTGTTTTAAAATCACGAATCGAATGTTTCTCGTACTTGATCCTATGCGTATTCGTGCATGTACATGTACCAACAACATCTATCACGAAACTGCGATCCATCCTAATTGAGACGTGGCCGTGATTAATTCCACTGAACCCATTAGTTAAGGTACCGTCTATAAATAGCTAGGTGTATGTACAACATGAATACAAACTTGAAAATGTCCAGTGTAGTCTGGAATAGTTAGGTGCCGCTCTATCTGGGGCCGGTTGTTCGAAGCCTAGCCCCGAGGTTACGAAACTTTTTCGAGTACGATTGCAAAGGTTTGTTCATAACACGTCATGTCAATGTTGAGCTTCAGCATCAAATCGTACTCAAAACGTTTCGTAATCTCGCGGCCGGCTATCTTAACGTGCTGTTAAGCGTGTACTATACCCTATGGACGCAGCTACTTTAAAACGGCCTGTTTAAAAGGCTTAACCAGGCTTAGAACAACCGGTCACTGATCGCTACCAGTTATCTGGAAGAATACTTGAAAGTCTATAACGGTCTGGTGATGGGTAATGTCTTTCTTCTTAAAACTCACGTCTGTCAACTTTGAAGAGGTCAGACATGCGTCTTCATCAATTGCTGCCGATGCCTGGTAGTTTCTACAGAAATCCCACGCATATCTCTGCTGCATTTGAACCTGTGGTAATGACTTCAATTTGTAATTAACTCTGCGAAGACATTCCTGTAAATATGCCTTCGAGTTGTGTATACATGTTTGAAGTGCATGCAGTAGAAGGAGTTTCTGCGCTGTACGGTGCATTATCCAGTAATTATAACATGAAACAGGGTCTTTCTTGAAGTTCTCGTATCCATTGCGAGACCATAGCGCTCTCATAAATGCATGATCCCCACCCATGTACTAGAGATGGCTACGAGACTCCTTGTGGTCTCGCAGTAGTAGATGTGAGAGCTTCGAGAAACGAGACGGCCAACTTATTTCAGTCAGTAAGGACGAAAGGTATCGTCTTCTGTATGTTGTCCACCGTGATCTTCCCTGGCCCCCGTTCCACGGAATGATCGTAGCGCTACGAGAGTCTTAACTCATATAGTAACGCTCCATGTTAACGTATTGGCGTACTATTAACTAGTGCTACGATCGTTCTGTGGAACGGAACCCTTGTGTACCAGAGATTACGAAATTATCCGAGTACGAGTTCATACTCAAGCTCAAATTGTATGAGGATTTATGAACAAAACTTCAGCTGGGCATGAAACCGTACTAAAAGTATCGTAAACTTGTAAAATTGATTGTATATTGACCATCCCAGTGGTTACGATCCAATTTTTTACTCTAGATCGTAATCACTGGGAACCGGGATGGTACATGTATATTTATTTGCAATATAGATATATTTATTATTTAATTGCAGTTTTACAGCAAGAATGACCAGACTATTGGTGATACGTTATTTGATAGTCTGCCTTTGTCTAGTGGAAAATGTGATGCCGTCACGAACACACGGACATCGTACGTCAAACTCATGGGAACGCGTGACGGAAAGCCCCACTGGCGCATCCGGTGAAACTCTGTCGTCTGCGCTTGAGCAGACGACAGTGAGCAACGCCACCTACAGGGAACAGTTTATATCCAAGGTTCTAGAACAGCACGTGAGATACTGCGGCAGCAACAGAGTGTGTCAAGGACGCCGTCCTACCAGATGCTGGAGGTGTTCCCCGTGCAACTGCGACGACCTGTGCGGCGTCTACGACGATTGCTGTCCGGACACAGCTCTCTCTGCGCCGTCGAAACCGGTTCCTGTCCAGCGGCCCGCTTCCTGTGTCACGAACCTACACGGCAGGTACACGGACGACGAAAAGGAAGACCGACTGGTCCATAGCAAGCACTTCTTCACGGTGACCAGTTGCCCTTCATCCGCAGACTCCGTCCTCTCTGCGTCATGCGTCGACTCGCCGTCTCTTCCTCTAGTCACGTCAACCAGCGGCAACGTGACGTATCTCAACAAGCACTGTGCGCTGTGTCACGGCGTCGACCGCTTCGAAGCGTGGAACACGGAGATTGACTGCACGGTGTTCCGGAACTTCCAGAAGTTCAACTCGTCGGAAGCTGTGTTGGAGTACGCCCTGAAGCAGGACGTGTGTTGGGTGATGTACGCTGCCCCAAAGGACACTCATCCGCGGCAGTGTTACGTTCGTCAGGACATGATCTCGTCCTGCAATGTCACCGGAAACTGGACTCAGTATGACGAGATGTTAGAGCGAGCGTGTCACAGCTACACGACTGTGAAAGTAGTCGGTTCCCAGACCTACAGAAATGTCTTCTGTTTCATCTGTAATACTGATAACCCACGGCCTCATCTGTTTCATAAATGCAAGAAATCAATTGGAGTCGTCTCCTTTTCCGCTCTCCTGGACTTCCGCTCAGCTCTGTATGGTATGGACTCTGGTTCGAGCAGCGGATGTTCCCAGGGTCAACTGTACGATGGACAACGGGTAAATAATAAGTTTAATGACAACTTTTACACTACGAATTTGAACATATCAGGAAACATTTTTATGTCATTAATGTATTTTTTAGTTTTGTTGTAATTGGTGTTTAGGGTTGCTTTCAAGATTATTTCACTTATATCACGGCTTGTAAGTTTATGGCAGGAGTAAAACCCAAAACATCAGTAGTGCTGAAAGTTGCAGTAAACCTGCGAGCACCTGCTGGTACTTCCAGACCGTGGATGATAACTGCATTGCCACGGTACAGACATCGCATACATAATACAAATGAGCACTGTGACCACCTGTTAATCATTGACTGTTTCTGATTTCAGAACGCCTGTCGCGATATTCTCTGCTCCCAGGGGAAGCAGCTGGTCAACCGGACATGCGTGCCCATCTTCGGGTCTGCAAAAGGTTTGGGGTACGAGATCTACTTCGACATGATATCCGAGGAAGATCTGCCTCTCTCGGGGCCAGAGGACCTTCTGCACACGTTGCCAGCACGGCTGAAAGACTTCTTCCCCTACAGCCTCAACATGCTCATCACGTTCCACGACTTCATCGTAGCCTTTACCACCACCAGCTCTCAGGGCCACTGCACGCAATCCACGAAGAGATTGTCCATCTATGCCACGTTCATCACGACCGGACACATAGATCCACTGGTTTTCGAGGAAATGCTCTTGCACCTGAGGGAGAAGAACTTCACTTTCCAGACGGAAGTCAGAAACATTTCCTTCCGGAACACTCCGAGTGAAAACGCGCGATTACTTCACAGAGCCCACAAAGGAAGAGTGCATAAACAACACTCGTGCGTCATCAGTGTGTCCATGAGTCATGGATATCAGTCGGACGACCCGGACGCTGATGAGGAACCAGACTCCACCAACCCGTTCTCTACAGACCTGGTCCTGATAAGGGTGTCCAAGCTTCTGTCTTGTCCGCAGATTCGCCTGGAAGACGACGAGTTCATACATCTAACTGACGAGCATGAAATACGTGTGAACTGGAAGGACGTGCCTCTGTTCACGGACGAATTTGAAGAAGACGACATGGGTGTTGTCAGAGTTTGTTTGGGCGACTTCAAACCGGATGCATTGCTGGTCTGGCTAGCTCCGAAAGAGGATCTCCCAGAAGTTATTCTTTCCATTGTTTGTACATCGCTGTCTCTTGTGTGTCTACTTCTGACGTTCATTACATACTGCCTGTTTAAACTACTGCGGAGAATTCCCGGCAAAAACAACATTAACTTGGTGATGACTCTTTTCTCTGCCCAATTGTTGTACCTGGCTGGAGCGGGTAGGACAGAAAACAAAGGTCTGTGCAAAGCATTGGGGATATTCGTCCACTACCTGTGGCTGACGGTGTTCTGTGCTATGGCGGTGTGTTCCTTCCATATGTTCAGAGTCTTCTCGACGGTGAGGAACAGAGAAGATTCCAGCGAAAGGAGGCGGAAGTTCTTGCAGTACTGCGTATTCGTCTACGGTCTGCCCGCCATCCTTGTCGTCATCACGCTGGTAGTCCACATTATCATATCAGAGGGATCGTCCATTGGCTACGGCGGTAACATGTGCTACTTGTCGTCCGGAACAGCCATCGGCATTGCATTCGGAGTTCCGGTCGGACTGACGGTCGGAGTGAATCTCGTCTTCTTCGTCCTTACTATTAGAACCATCCGGAACAGTCCAAAGGTCGACAAGAGCAAGCAGGACGAGCACCACGTGATCGTGTACATCAAGCTGTCCACGTTAACTGGAATCACGTGGATTATAGGGTTCCTCGCCTTCGGAGTCAATTGGAACGTCCTGCGGTATATGTTCATTGTTGTAAACGCCAGTCAAGGCGTGTTTATTTTCATATCGTTCGTGTGCAACCATCGTGTTCTCGCGATGTTCTGCGAGTGTTGTCGCCGACCAGGATCGCCAAGCTCTAACGCCGGTGGGACGTCTTCGGTTTCCACTACCAAATCCTCGGCATCACCGTTCATCACGTCCAAACAGGAAACGAAGCTAACGGAATGCAAAGACTCTATCTCATGAACAACAGGAAATGAGTGAAACCGGTGACAGTTACGAAGGCAACTTTATACATGCCAGTTGAAACCAGTGGTAATAACAGTATACACATCAATAAGGAACATATCGAGTTGATAATAATAACAGTAATAATAGTAAGAAGAAGAAGGAAGAAGAAAAAGAAGAAGAAGAAGAAGAAAGAAATATGATGATGATGATGATGATGATAATGATGATGAAGAAGAACAAGAAGAAGAAGAAGAACAACAACAACAACAACAGAAGAAAAAGAAAAAGAAAGAACGATAATGTGCTTATTGCGCCAAATCCATGCTCGAAAGCTTTCTCATATAAAAGTGCAATGTTCCTCTTATTCTATACGTTAACCCTCTCCCTGCTGGATTAAGCACATGCACTCTTTAGGGCATCTCTAGTTGCCTCCAGCATGGAGAGGGTTAAACGTTGGTGTCTTTTAGTCCTATTCCTAACATACAAGTTGGGCCGAGATACTCTATCGTCAACGTATTGACGGCGGATGAACTACATGAACTAATATTCTGTTGAAATTGGGAAAAGCACAATCGTCCGACCGTTTACTCGGCCTAAGTGAAAAACGGCAAGCATTCGCATATACGTTGGCATTTATAGTATAATGGAGTTTCCAATCATCCAACTAAAATCCACTTGTTCCGTGCTTAATGCAATCGGAGATGTCCTAAGAAGCCGTGTGTGTGCTTAATCCAGCAGGGAGAAATGGTAACGGTAGGACAATGACAGACTGGACTCCCGAAGACGGCGTGGATAGCAACGTTGACATTAGCGAGTAACCAGCCATTCAGAGAGCCGTGGTTTAAACACACTGAACTAAGTATACCGGACATATGATTGTTCAGCGATGCAATCCTTAACATAACATACATATGAAAATCATCCACAGACATTTCTTTTGGTGTGAATATCTGTCAAATCTCTCAGGCCATCCTCGAAACACAGGACAGTATGACTACACTAAACCTCCGTCAAATATTACGAGGTTATAGGTGTATTCATAATGGCTGGTGTTTCGAGAATGCTCTCAAACAAGTGCTAACAAAACTGTTTGCACTAACCATGGTTAGAAAGGATACAAGAATCCACTGCAATGCACATTGACAGTAATTCCAAGAATAATAAGCTCGTCGGGGGAGACCAGTGATCATGTTCCCAAAGCTATCTTATTGTGCAATGATACTCTACAGCATCGTTAAGTCATCGTTGAGGACAATGACATGATCCCGAAAGAGTCAACTTGACCTCCACGAAGGCTTAGTGGTACGTATACGATAGCTTTGGGAAGATGGCCCCCATTCCATTAGTATGTGACTATAATGGCTGTTACAAAGGTACACTATGAAGTCTGTTCTGGGTATAATTATAGAAGAGAACTCAAGTACAAGAAGTTTCATTAAACCAGATCACAATATATGATAAAACTCTCGCGGTACCCAGATATCTCCACCACCAGTCCTGCCGACAACAGCTAGGTACGACATTAAGAGCAGTGCTTGAAGTGAACTGCGTTGTTTACAACAATTAGTACAGACAACCGTATACCACATATCGCATTATATTAGTGAATCTAACCATTCTACTTCATTTCCTGCTACTAAGATGCTGTGTTCTTAAATACCCATGTTCTGTAAGTTTTTGGAGCATACATGCATGTGTGGTTTGCGTAATACATACAACAATTAAATGTTTTTCGGATAATAAATATGTTGTTGAATACATATATCAGATTGTTTCTATATTTCAACACACGAACAATTTCCAGGTATGTCACTCAAGCCTCGATTAGATCTAACCATTATGCGAGGAAGTTAGAGCATCCTCTTTCATTAATGTATGTATGAATCATTGCACACACCCATTATATATTTGTTTTAAATAATTGGGGTTTAGGGCTGCTTTCAAGATTATTTTACTTATTTCACTTGTCAAATTACGGCATGGGAAAACCCGCAACATCCGTAGCGCTGAATGCTGCAGTAAACCTGCGAGCACGGGTTGGTACTGACAGGCCAAGGTTGATAACTGTGCAGTTCCCAGATACAGTCAGCGCATCCTATCAATATCGCGTCAGAAAGGTATAATTAATTTCGCGAACATTGATGCCAGGAAATCGAGATGGGATTTGAACCCAGAACCTGAACCTTTGACAGTACCTGGTTAGACACACATAACCATTTCCCCACCAACTGATCAATATGCTACCTCTGTCGTTGTTTATTATTCATAACGGTATACACACAAAGAAAGAAGAATCGATGACACTTTGCATAATTAAAAATGTATTCAATAAAAACAATTCTTTGTTTTAAAATCAAAACAAGAGGTCGAGGGGTCAAAATTCAAAGCTAGGCTACAAACTAACCTGTACTGTATAGGTTGTATACTTTCAAGATTTCAAGAAAACAACACAAACCATAATATATAATTTATAAAGCAATACATTTTCAAATAATACAAATTATTTTCGGCGATTAATTTAGGTGTTCGAACTATTAGAGGGTTCGAATAATTAGAGTAATTACGGTATTCTGAACGACAGTAAGAAGAAACAAATATTTTACGACACTTCTTTAAATTTACAACGAAATACGTTTATAGATTAGCCTCATTCGATCCACCTGTACTTCACACAGTTCTTAACAGAAAAAGAAATTGCCAACGTGTTCCTATCAGTCGCATAGGGCCTACTTAAAAATGAGTTGATTTATATAACGATACGGAGAAGAAAAATAAACTGATATTTTACTGCACTTCTTCTCACTGGGTAGGTCAATCAGAAAGGAAGATACACATTGTATAACAAACTAATTTTTTAAGGAAAGCGAATCATGCATGATCTTTAATAACAACATGTGCATAATATAACACCCTCAGACCTTATAATTATTAGTCGCATAGAAGAGTGGCGTACGTATGTACTTATAGTCGGTCTTTATACAGCATTGTACATGTATTCAAGGATAAACATGGGGTTTTTTTGGTTTTATATCAATAGGCCCCTACCATAGATTCTAAATAGTGTTTATAGCATGGATAAATGTAAGACATAAATACATTGGGAAACAAATATATTGATGCCTGCGATTTATGTTAGGTAGCATGCATGTTTTAAAGATTTCGCGTTAGTGTTATCGTATCAGTTTGTTTCGGTTTTTGTATTTTGGTTGATGTTGGATTTTTCTTTCTAAGATAATATTAGGTCAACTAGGCTCTATTTATGTATGAAAACAATAAATGCATGCACGATCATGTAGCAAACATCACGCACAGGTACAGACACCTTGCCGTGTACAGTTATTTTAGGATACCGGATCTTCAAATGGGTTATGGGAGAAACGTGACGTCACGCGTTCGCGATCGTCGATGAACAAAAGATGGCGAATCGGGAAGATTTGGTGGAATGAATGGCCAAACTGTCGCCATCCCACCAAACTGGCTCTCCGTTACATCCTCTGGATGTCTCCCTCCGTGTAGGGGATGGAAAAGCATACCTGCAGTTATTGCCAGTGTGATATTTCTGGCTTCAGAATTCGATGCGCTGAATGCCCAGACTTTGACCTTTGTTTACAGGCAAGTATGACGTCACGAAAAAGCGATCGGTAAATGTAGGTCAACTCGTTTTCGTGCGGAATAAACAAGCAAAGCACATTACTTTTGTCTCGTAAGTGTGTGGAAATTGAAGAATGCATACTGTTGTTTGTTTTTAGTGCATTTCATGCGGGGCAGAAATCGGATCGCATAAGAAAGATCACAGTTATCGAGTCGCGGTGAGTATCTGCAGAAGGAAATAATGTGGACTTCCCCGGTATGATATAACCCTGCATACGCAAGATTCAACCAATCACAGCTGTTGTTCTATCATTACAGTAGGGTGTTGGAGGTACCGGAAGTAGAAATAATATAAACATGATATTACATACATAGATCAACAATGAATCTAGTAAGTTATTTTAACATAAATTATACTTTCTGACTAAAGTTATTACCAGTGATTACTATATTTACCTAAATTTGATCACACACATCCTTATTGTTCTACTTTTAGTATTTAATTGAACAATCTATTCTAGATAGCTGTAATCCTTAGTAAATGGCATAAACAAAATAATATAATGACACTTTCTTGCTGTGCATTACTTACATTACCGATCACATTCAGTATATATGTTCATATCACATGTCACACAAGGCCACACATGAGTATCTGGCAAACACACAATGTTGTACAACGTTTTGGTAGAGCTGTCCAAAGCTGATGTACTTGCACAGCTAATTGATGTGCACAAAGACAGAGATAGCTACTTTCTGAGGTTCTAATTATCTCTGCAAATAATTTATGCAATGAAAATCTAAATGTGCTCTACCTAGCCAAAATCTAAATTCACAATGATTCATGCATGACAAACAATGCGAAAACACTGAAGATGTTTATGTTTGTTCACATGATGACTGATCACTAATCAGTAAGCATGATTGTATTTGCAGTCGGATACTACACCTGCTGTCTTTGAGACTGCTGATCCTTGGACGTTAGCAGAAGAAAACATGTTGCTTGATGCCGTGGAACAGTTTGGGCTTGGCAACTGGTTAGTCTGAACTGGGTAGCGCAATGGTAGAACACGTGACTTTTGAGGGCTAACCCGACGACCTGTGATATTAATTGTTATACGTGAAAGAATCTTAAAAGTGGATATCAACACCAATGAAAATTAAAACGAACATCTTCAAAATCTTGGAACTAATTAACCCTCACCCTGCTGGAGTAGGCACAAGCACTGCTCTTTAGGGCATCTCTGGTTGCATCCAACATGGTGAGGGTTAATGTTGCAAATCCAAACTTCTAACAGACCAAGCAGCTAATTTATTCATTTCCACTTGAATAATATTTTGTCTGAATTTTATTTAGTATTGACATATTGAATACAATTATGTGGCTTGGAGTGTATGCGTATCTGGCAGTAGCTGAGTATAAATGTTTCTTATTCACATTTTCAGGGAGGACATAGCCGGTCACGTGGAAAGTCGCACGGGAGCAGGTGTGTTGATAATGCGTTCAAAGTATATTAATATACTGTAGTGCTGCTTTTCACTACAGTATTAGACCCTGTAGTGTTGTATATGCAAACCAAAATGGACTGCACATTTGTGCAAACAAATTTGCTGCTAATATTTGCTTTGGACCACTACTTTGTAGAATGGTAGCGTATGTGTAGTGAAATGTAATGCAGCCTGAATGCAGCCATCTATCCATGATTATGAATTATTTTTTTGAGTACGTTTTCATGCTAAAGTTCAAATTTTATATGCAGATTTGTGAACAAAACTTTTATAGTTGAGCATTAAATTGTACTCAAATTATTTTCATGACCTGATGTGTGAATCTGTCAGGGACAGCGATGATATTTGCAGTTCTACTAAAAAAAAATCCTTGATTGTAAAAGTTTCAATTTTTTATTAGGATTTCTTTCCTATTTCAGAATGCCAGGACCATTATCTGAGTTTCTTTGTTCAGGGAAATATCGGAAAAGGTAAGCATTTAATTTTCGATGATCTCTCACAATACTTACAATAATAATAATGCACATTTATTATGCACCAAATCCATGCTAATAAGTGTAGTACGGTATATACCGTTAGGCGTATCATGTTTCCACAGATCTGTATGGATTTATTTGTCTGGGGGCTGACTTATTTGCCATGGACGTTTCTGCCCCAGACCTTGTTGTCTGCAGAAATCACAAGTAATTTTTTTTGCCATTGCTGTATTTATATTATTACCCTGGTGTCGATCAATCATCTTTACATATATCATATGTATATTTATGTTTTCTTTCTGTAGCAACATTCCCGATGGAAGGTGGATTCAGAGCCTCGGACCATACATGTCCAGATGGTGGTAAATATATCTTCACTTTAGTTTCTTAATACATTTTTTCATATTGCACAACCTTCACAATAATGAATTTTATTGCATTTTTCGTGATCTCTGTCCCGAGTTCAATCATTCATGCTAAACTCAAAGTTGTGTTCACAGATTCCCCATATAAAATTTGAGCTTCATTATAAAATCTTACTCAAAATGCTTCATAATCTCGGGGCCGTGTATTGAAAACTGATAATTAAAGCCGAGAAACATTATGCAGTTATCAAAATTAACACTAGTCCTCTAGCCCAGGCCATTTCTCCCCAATGTTAAAGGTATCCTAAGGGCTAGTAGAAATTCGTAACATTTATTATTTGTATCGCTATTCGGGCTAGTGGTGGTAAGTCTTAAAGTTAGTTTCTATCACTGTTTTGTTTCAGGTCCACTATCGCCCAGTATTACAGTTCCAATGGCGCCACTCGATCTGTCGGTACAGGAGCAACAGGAGCTAGGATACATGCCCTTTAGGGACGACTTTGAAAGGGTACGGATATTCTTCTTATATTCATGTTACTGTAAATCATGAAATTAACGCGAGCAGAATATTAATGCGAAATATGCGACCCCCGTATTTTCGCATTTAAGTGCTGTGCAGTAAAAGTAAGACTGGTGAACAATCACGAATGGAGACATGGCCGTTCGCATTTTACTGGTGTCGCATTTACTGGTGTCTAAAATCTAGAGGTCGCATTAAATTAGTGACGCATTAATTTCGTGATTTACAGTATACCTCTTACCCATGTAAGATGAAAAACATTGCGAATTTCAACAACGTGCGTTTCATTCTATGTTTTTCTTTTTTTTTCTTCGACAGGAGTTTGACAATGAGGCTGAAACTCTGTAAGATGAAAAACATTGCGAATTTCAACAACATGCGTTTCATTCTATGTTTTTCTTTTTTTTTCTTCAACAGGAGTTTGACAATGAGGCTGAAACTCTGGTCAGTGGTCTGAACATCAATCATGATGACGATGACCTAGATATAGGTAAATAGGTTCTTTCCATTCTCGGTTGAATCATGATCACACGTTGTATAGCTCACAATCATTGAAAGTGCTTTAAAATATACTATGAAGTGTTTAGTTGTTTTGTAAATTAAGGTTTATATCAGTGGGAAATTGGATCATCATAATGTCATAATAATGATACGATAGCCAGTGAAGATATAGCCATAGATGAGAATCTTCTGCAGAGTTTGATCCAGGTTGTTTTAGCTGAAAACACAATTTCCCATTTTCATTCCGGAATATCTTTTGTTTTCATATTGATAAATGTTTTCATTTATTTTCCACTTCTTTTCAGAAATAAAATTGTGTCAGGTAGACAAATATAGGTTACGAATACGTGAGAGGGAACGTAGAAAAAAGTTAGCAAGAGATTATGGGTTAATATCATCGGCAGCATCAAATCCCAAACTCGCAAAATCTCAACATCAGAAGAAGAAAATGTCACGGGATGCGAGGTGAGTCACGTTTGTATGTTAACCCTCTCCCTGCTGGATTAAACACAGACACTTCTATTTAGGGCATCTCTGGTTGCCTCCAGCATGGATACAACTCTACTTTACCAATACCTGTACTTCACGTTTAATTCAAAACAAGTTTGGCTGGTTTTGTTCTCATGTGCAGATCTTCAGTTTTGAATCCCATGTTCTAATACAACAGTATTCCTGCTACAACGTACAGCTCTATTTGAATCCTCCCAAACATCTGCAGTATGTATGATAATAACATGTCATTATGACAATTTCATGGATATCCATATTTTGTCCCCCTTTCGTTAATGAGTTTTCTGTTGTACTTGCAGAGATTTCCAAGACAAGATGAAGACGTTTTCTCAATTTCATATGGCAGCAGAGCATGAGAGATTGTTTGACGATTTACAAAGTAAGTGCTCTCCCTTGTGTTCATGCATACATCGTCACGTGGGAGTGGAAGATTCCCTCGGCAATAAATCACTTATGCCCACATGCATACCCAATTATATTTTCACAGCATCTGTATTTAATTGTTTTTGACATATTTTACTTATATTCAGAATCCAAAATGTCTTTGGTGAAACTTTCTGTAAAAAATTAAAATGTCACAAGACATTCCTGTCTCATGTGATTGTTGATATTAATTTTTTTGTAATTTATATATTTTAAAATTTTTATTTTTATATTTCATTCATGATATACATTTGGGAGTTTTGTTGTTGCAGGAGAAAAAGAATTGAAATCTAGAATAAAGGAGTTGTCAAGATATCGTCGTCATGGATTAACGTTAGTCAGTGGTAAGGTGTATATAATTGGTAATGGACGTTGTACTGTGAACTTTGAACAAATAATTGTCGCGTATGGGTGAAACATTCCCACAGCTGTACCAAACTAATCAATGGAACTAATCAATAACAAGCCATGATATAAGTGAAAGAATCTTGAAAGCAGCTCTACTATCCCAGTTTACAAATATATTTTAATGAAAGATTCTAGAAATCGACTCTAAAACCCAATTAAAAAAATAAAACTAATAAAAATGAATAATAAATAAATTTATGAACTGCAGAACCCTTGACTATTTTTAAAACTTTTTTTTAATCTTTATTATTTTTCTTGTGTTCTCACTAAATATCAAATGTCCATCAGAAATTGACGATTTTGAAGATGAGAAGTATCGAAGGGAGAGGAAGAAAGAAAATCGTAAAAAGATGGTGAGTGTGCTGTTCAATGCCTGCTTGCTAAAGCCCAAAACGAGTAAGTCTTTGTTTGGAGTCGATCGTCCATCCAGCCTCAATCCAGTTTTTTGTTCGATGCAAGCTGAACTTCCAACCATCATTCCTCTCATCTCTCCTTCTTAACATTCTCTGCATGGGACTGGGAATTAGCACAAGATTGGTACACGTGCACCAGGTTATGGCTAATAATGTCTCGAACGCAACATGCCCCGAGATTACGAAACTTTTTGAGTATAATTTCATGTTTATGTTCAATCAAGTTTATATGTGGATTTGTGAACATAAGTTGAGCATGAAATTGTAATAAAAAAGTGTTCCATAATCTCTTGGCCTGGTTTTACATTTAGATTAATAATATAACATCTTTGTGGTCGTCATGTTAGTCATCTGAGAAAGGACTTTTCAAAAGAACATGGTTAATGTGAGACTTTGAAAGTACTGTAGTTAAAGGCATAATATCACAGTTGGTTGGCCGATATGGTCGTCTAGCACGGTTTTACCTGAAAATAAATGCATCTGTTTTGACTACACAAGTACTTTATACAACCAGTTACCTATTCCACATGTCTCACTAGTTATCACTATTTTAATTT
>JAUTBZ010115535.1:0-35484 GCA_032361785.1 Lepetodrilus galriftensis
ATAATCGAAAGCACAATCCATAATGTCTCAAATCCAAACCGACTGGCAATTTGCATCCCTAAAATAGGGGCAACAATAAAAGCAAAAGAATACGCCATAGAATAAAGCGCCATGTATTTGCCCCGATTTTCAGGAGTCGTTAAATCCATGGCATAAGTATTTGAAAAGGGCATCGCAAATATTTCTCCAAAAGAAAGCAGTACCATATTAATAGCAGCAATCCATATCCAATTTGGCGCAAGCAGAAAAACAAAGTAGCTGAGACCTATAGCAAAAGTACCTATTTGAACCAGCCTTATCTTGGAGCTTTTGGGCTCTAACCGATGGACGATGGGCATCTCTATCAGTACAATCAAAAAAGCATTTAGCGCAAGCAAAAGACCAATTTGATCTTCGTTCATCTTAAAATGCTCTTTGAAATATACCGGCAAAGTAGTTAGTAGCTGTAAAAACACTAGGGCCATTAGAGCAATCATTGCAATAAATACTAAGTATTCTTTATCGCGATATGGAGATTCGGCGGCTTTGGTGGCTTTACTTTTTTTCTCTTTTTTAGGCATGTTTTTCTGACGTAGAAAAAGACGTACGGCCAATGCAGCAAACAAACAAGTCAAACCATCTATCCAAAATAAAGGAATGTAGCCAATTCGGTAAGCCACCCAGCCACCAATCGCGGGGCCTAAGGAATATCCAAGATTAATCGCCAATCGAAGTAAGGAGACAGACCGCGTATAATCTTCAGGCTTACTATAAGCACCAAGAGCTGTCATGGATGAAGGACGAAATAAGTCTGCAAAGAAAACCGTAAGAAAAATAATCACTCCAAACGAGTAAAAACCATGAGCAAATTGAAGACTAATATAGCCTATGCTGCTGGTAATCAGTGAGAAAAGCATCACAGGGTAGAAGTGGTAGCGATCCGTAAGCTCACCGCCGACATAAGACCCAGCTAAAGCACCAAGCCCATACATACTCATTATCCATCCAACATCTGATAAAGATAAACCAATTTCTTTATGTAAATAAACAGAAAGAAAAGGCAGAACCATACTCCCTGCCCGATTGATTAATAGTACAAAGGATAGAAGCCAAACTTCTTTAGAAAGACCTTTGAAGGTTCGTAGATAGGACTGTAGCATGTGTTCTTTTTTTGTGTCTTGTCAGTCCAAACAGTATGCGAGTGCGTAAAGTTCCATTTCGAATGATTAAAAGCGGGGCAGTGAGATGATGTCTAGTTCACCTTCATTCAAAACATCGTGACAGGTGGTTTCCTGAAATTTTTTTAGGCAAATATTCAGGTGTACGTCAGAAACTATCTTTTGGGAAACCTAAAAAAGGAAAGGCCTACTTTTATAGACCTTTCGATTTTGTCTTATCTAATAATAATTTGCTTATTTGCAAGTTTGTTTCCAGATGTAATAATAACTTGATAAATACCACTTGGTAAGCTGCTTATGTCAATTTTGTTTTCCTTTTCAGAAAAATGATAGGCACCTATTAATTGAGTATTGATATTATAAAGCAAAACATCTAAAGAAGATTGTTGCTCCTTCTGGGTGACAAATATGAAATCATCTGCAGGGTTTGGTGAAATAGAAATCGAATTTGAAAACATGACATCTTCTATATAGTCAATAAGACCAACAGTAAAAGGACCAAAAGGGTAGTTGCAGTCATTGGTGTCTGATACAACTAAAGAATAGTCCCCCGGTATCGTAATATTGGAAAGACTACCATCTGTACCAATAATAATATTACTATCAATTGGAGACCAAATATAGGAATAGTTTGGAGTGCCACCTGTAGTGATGATGTTTATTGCACCTGGAGTGGAGCCAATAATATTTACAATACTAGGGATTACATTAATTGAATCTGGGCCTTCAATGACGAAGTCAATGGTTGTAGAGCATCCAACCCCATTGATAGCCGTTACAGAGTAGCTTCCTTGACTTAATAATTCTCCAGTGAAATTAGGGGGCACTGTAGTGAAAGGTTCGTAGTTTCCGCTAATAATTTCGACATCAATGGCACCATCGTCCAAATAATAACACGTTGTTGGGGTTAACTCTGTAATCTCTACTTCAAAGTCAGTTAATTCAGTGACACTGATATTCGACGAACAACTGCATCCTGTTGGGATGCTGGCAACAAGTGTATAAGTCCCACCCTGAGTTATTTGTGGTAGTGTGTCATTGGAAGTAAACCCATTTGGTCCAGTCCAAGAATAACTAATAGTGTCGATAGATGTGACTCCAGAATGTAAATAGATTGCAGGATTGTTACATGTTAGTGTATCTGCAGATATTCCGTTACAAAAAATGCCGTTTTGATCCTGATTGACCCCAATACATACATTAGCTTGGCAGTTGTTAGTATCAGTAGCTACAAGGCAATAATATTGACTTTGAGTGACAATAATGGAATCTACATCTCCAGCTCCATTATTCCACGAAAAGGTAAGCGGTCCTGTGCCACCAGTTGCACTACCGTGTAAGGTTACACTTTCTCCGCAAGGTATGATAACAGAAGAAGCCGTAATTACCGGAATGATTTCTTCGGGCTGTCCAATGATTACGGATTGAGTAGCAACATTATTGTCAGAATCTGTGACCGTGACAGAATGTGTTCCAGCGGCCAGATTGTAGACCCATGCTAATGTGTCTCCAGTGCTCCAAATATAGGTGTAAGGCTGAAGACCATTCAGTATAGTTGCATGGGCAACCCCATTGGCTCCATTATAACAGACTGGATCGTAGACATTGTCAATAACAATCTCCATCCCTAATGGTGAAGAAACAGAATGAATTTCAGAGAAAATTAAAGCATTGTCTCCTTCATTAGTGCCCATATTATTAGCAAGAAGTGCTGAAGAATAAAAAATGACTGTTGTTGGTGTCGATGGAGCAGTCCAATTAAAACTCCAAGCAACAGTGTCAGAATTTCCAAACGGCATGGCATTTTTATGCCCTACGTATTGTCTTCCTGTTGTGTCTGTCTGAAAACTGGTACTTGTGAAATTTACAAGCTCAATTGTACCAGCATTGTGGTTTGTTGTAGAGTCTAATACGACTAATTGAAAGCCACCAACTTCAGGCCTGACATTAGAAGAAACGACATTTAGCGTAAGCGTATAGGTCTGATTTCCAACGATTTCTGCTGGAATTCCTTTAAGAGAAATAAAACCACCATAATCAGCACTAGGCGTAGTATGACATAAAGCACAGTTAAATTCACCAGGAGCTCCAGTTTTTCCTATAGGTGGCTGGGGAGAGTAGGCCATTAGAATCGTTACGAAAACGATTGCTAGTGCCATGATAAATGCTGATTTTAATGGGGAAAAGAAATAGCTTTTGTTAATCATTACTACTAGTTTAGTGAAAGAAATTTTATTCGGCTTTCAAGTACTCACTTGATGCTTTCGCAAAATTACGATTTTTTATAATGTATAGTTGATTTTTTTTTGAACCAATTGAGTAAACAGTTCGTTTGGGTAGGTAGCAATTGAAACATTGTCTTAAATTTTACAAAAAAAAGAAGCATGGCTGTACATAAAGTGAAAACAAATTGGATTAAGGATTTAGTATTTGATAGTCACATTGGAGAAAGCAATGTCAGAGTGCAGGGGAGTGTCTCTGATGCTCCAAGGCAAGGGCCTGGGCCTAAAGCACTATTGTTGACATCATTGACAGGGTGTACGGGAATGGATGTCGTTTCATTAATGAACAAAATGCGTGTAAAATATGAAGATTTTAACGTTTTGGCGGAAGCTGAGTTAACAGATGAGCATCCAAAAAACTATAAATCCATTCACTTGACCTATACTGTCAAGGGGCAGAAAGCAAAAGAAAAAGCAGAAAAAGTGAAAAAATCCGTAGATTTATCTTTGGATAGATATTGTGGTGTCGCTTTTATGTTACGAAAGCATTGTCCTATCACCTACGAAATCAAATATGTGGACTAATCAACAGGAATTAGAACCGTTACTTTAGTGCCACAGTTTTGCCCATCAATAGTTTTAGTGTAATCTTCTATCTGGACCAGTTCTTCAGGCTTAAATTGGCTATTGAGCATATTTAGTCGATCCAGCGTGATTTGAGTGCCTTTGGACTTATGCAATTGTAGGTTGGGATCCCTATTATTGTTGGCTGCTGCATTGCTTCGACCGATTCCATTATCCGTTACAGTACATCTAATCGTATCTTCATTATACAAATCAAAATTGACAGTGATGAGTCCTGCATTGATACTCCTTAGACCATGCTCTATGGCATTCTCCACGTAAGGTTGAACAATCATAGATGGAATTTCATAATCTTCATCTATCAAATCTGGACTAATAGTTATTTTGTAATCCATCCGATTTCGGAAGCGAAGGTGCTTGTTGATGAACAAATAATGCTCTAAAAAATCCACTTCTTTTTCTAGAGAGATGGTCTCTAATTCAGAATAATCAAGACTCTTACGCATCAATTTTGCAAAGCTGGATAAATAAGTACTAGCTTCATCTCTATCATTTTTTGTAATAAAATTTTGGATAGAATTTAATGAATTGAATAAAAAATGTGGATTCATTTGTGCTCTTAATGCTCTGAGTTGCAAGGCTTTAGCTTGGTATTCCAGCTTCTCAATTTCTTGTTTTTTCTTTTCGGTGGAATATTTAATTCCTAGCTCCCTAATGGTCTGATGGTTAGTCTTTTCGGCATGTTGTTCATCAAATTCTGCTTTTAAGAGCTGAAATTCATAGGCAATCTTATATTCATGTTGGGCGGCATACAGGTTAGCCGTTTCTTCACAAATATTGGCTAAAACACTAAGATTTTTGGTGCGTTTTGCAAAAGCTAATGCTTTTTGGTAATGGGTAGCCGCATTTTTATAATGCTTTGCTTGCGCAAAAAGAAACCCTTTCCACTTATGAATGAGTGCAAGATTGTTATAGTTTTTCTCTGGTTTTTTGATGTAAATCTCCTCGGCCTTATTATAAAGACCGATTGCGGTACTTGCTAAGTTTTCGCTATAAATACAATGCCCCCAATTTGCGTAAGCTGAAGCTCTGACAATATCATCAAGGTCATCAGTATTTAATAAAACTTCCTTAAAGTAGGAGATGGCTTTTGTCGTTTCACCAAGCATGGCGTACGCATTGCCTGCACTTAAATAATGCCACCCAATCCTTGTTTTTAAATTATGCTTTTCACAAATTTTTAAAACATTCAAATAAGCTTCTTTCGATTTTTCAGGATCATTTGTTTTTTCATATACAGTGCCTAAACCACTGTATATCAATGAAATAAAATGAAAGTCAGTGATAGTGAGTAGTCCCGGATTTTTATAAAAAAGCTCTAAGGCTTCAAAAAGTAATCTGGTGGCATCAGCCCAAGCTGACAGTTCGATATTCCAATGGCCTTGACGGCAAAGTAATTTAGGCTTCAGTAAGGAGTTGGGCTTGTCTTGGATTAATTGTTCTACCTTTGCGACTAAAACGCCCGCTTCTTCCAGTTTGTCCAAATTCATACAAGTGCCAATAAAGTCAATATAGAATTCTGCCTTCTCTTTGTAGATCGTAATATTGTCTAAAAGAGCAGCACCTTGTTGGCAAAGGTCATAAGAAGCTTGGAAGTTACCGTATTGATTTTCGTACAGTGCTGCATGATGCAGGTATCGAACTTGATTGACCGTGTCAGTGCTTGGAATGACTTTTTTTAGATTAGTCAAACAAATCTTCATTTTTTCTGAATCAGAAAAAAGATACTGGCTACACTCTGCAAAGAGTAGTGCTAAATTCACACTTGGTTCTTTTGGGGAGCCAGTGGAGTATTTAGGTGTATAGTTAAGGTCTTTTTTTATCTGCATATTGACATCGACCTACTGGGGAGTAGTCGCGCCGCAGTAGGAGTTATTTTTCTTCTTTTTTCTTGAAGCATTAATACTAGAATTATTAACGCTCTTGCTCCGCGAATCATTGCTCTTCGAGCTTTTTGTTCTAATTTTTCTCATAATATTGTATGTTTCCCATTAAAGGATTCTCAAATATATGGAGATATTTTTTTTGTTGCAGATAAAAATTTATAGAAAAAGTGAATAAAGAAAAAATGAAATATGTAATAAGGTGACCATCAATATTATATTGTTTTTTTGGAATTTACATATTTTTTTTAAGAATTTATACTAAATATTAGAAAAAATGTAATTTGATGCCTTTTTGCGCCTTTTTGAGTGATATAGATAAAAAATAGTAATATTAATTATTTTTGGGAATGCTTAAATTAGCCCCTTCAAATCCTTGACTCCGATGGTCTTAGCAGACTGAAAACCTTCAGCATATTTGAATCCAGTTGGGCGCCCTAGATTTTGAGCTCGTGCCTTAATAAAATCTAAAAATTCTTTTCCAGAAATGGGGGTTTCTGGTTCTTTTGACTTTGGATCAAAGAATTGTGACTTGTAGGCCAAAATCAACTCCATTTTTTGTTCAATTACTTCTGTAATGTCAACAACAAAGTCTGGCTTTAAGTAATAATCCTGAATGTAATGATACACATTCTTAGGGCGCCAGGCAGCTTGCTCTTGACCGAGATACGATGTCTTTATTCTAATCAGACCCGCCAAAAAACATGCATCTGCAATCAACTTACCCGCCCGCCCGTGATCCGGATGGCGATCAGCAAAAGCATTGGCCAATACAATGTCCGGTTGTGCAAAACGAATAATCTGGATAATCTCAAGCAAATTGGCTTCATTATGCTCAAAAAAACCATCAGCCATATTAAGCTGAATTCTGAATTTTGCTGGAAACAGTTTTGCTGCCACCATCGCTTCTTGCGTACGGATAGTTGCAGAACCCCGAGAGCCAAGTTCCCCACGAGTCAAGTCTAAAAGCCCAACAGTATCGCCTTTTTTGATTTGTTGTAATAGCGTCCCGCTACAACTTAATTCCACATCATCAGGGTGTACACCGATGGCTAAGATATTTACCTTGTTTTGCATAATTTATTAAACGTATAGAGCTTGAAATGGTTTTTTCTAGCTATAGGTAGGGGACTTCGTTCTGGTTGAAGTCTTCAAATATTTGTGTTATGCTATCCAGCCCAATACCATCCAGATAGCTATCTGGACCCAATGCCCCAATATCTCGCCCAAAACAAATGCAACATTTTCCCAATATTTTCAGTACCTTTGCAGAGAAAATAAGGAAGAACAGAATAAAAGGGGAAGTGCTCCTTTGTGAGAAGACAATTTGTTTTCTCCAAGATTGGAAAAACCCAATCACCATTTTAGCTCATCTACTTCGTTTTAGCTCTATCCTTTTGTTGATTATATTGATGCTGTCTACAGGTTCTGTGGGTGGTTGACATATGTTTTTATGAAAAAGTTTCTATTGAATTTTGATGTTCAATATTCATCATTCATTATTCGACATTCCACCTAGTGGGTGGTCAAGATTTATGCAGTTTTAAATAATTTGTAAATCTGGCTACTAGTTACATTAGATGAAATATCGGATTTTGAATAGAATTTTGAACTAGAAAAGTTCAATAGTAACACAAAAAATTATTATAATGGGTAAACAAACACCTATCTCCGTTTCCTTCAACCTACCTGATGGTAGAGAAGTAACTATTGAAACGGGCAAATTAGCCACACAGGCCGATGGTTCTGTCGTGGTCAAAATTGGCGACACGATGTTATTTTGTGCCGCAACATCTGCACATGAGCCTAGACCAGGTGTCGGGTTTTTTCCACTTTCCGTGGATTATCAAGAAAAATTTGCGGCAGCAGGTCGTATTCCAGGTAACTTCTTTAGAAGAGAAGCTCGTTTGAGTGAAGACGAAATTTTGACTTGTCGACTAGTCGATAGAGCCATTCGTCCTTTTTTCCCGGAAGGGTACCAAAATGATACACAAATCATTATCAACCTAATCTCTGCCGATAAGGAGACCATGCCTAACTCTTTTGCAGCATTGGCCGCTTCTGCAGCGATTGCGGTGTCGGATATCCCGATGACAGAGATGTTGTCTGAAGTTCAGGTGGCGAAAGTTGGAGATGACTGGGTCGTACAACCTACACGTTCACAACTAAAAGTAGCGACGGTTGATTTAATCATCGGTGCGACAATGGATAACCTTTGCATGGTCGAAGGTGAAGCCAATGAATGCTCGGAGCAAGATTTAATCGACGGTATTAAGGTGGCGCATGAAGCCATTAAAGTGCAGATTAACGCACAGAAAGAATTAGCAGCTTTGGTAGGTGATAAATCTATCAAGCGTATCGTTAAGCCAGCGGATGAAAATCCAGAATTATTGGAATATGTTAAATCTGTAGTGGCTGGGCCAATTGATACTTTGGCTCGTCGTTCAACAGGTAAGAAAGAGCGTTATGCGAAGTTAGACGAAATTAAAGCCAACTTCAAGGAGCAATTCCTTGCGGATAAAGGCGAAGAATTTGTTGCTGAATTTGGTTCGATGGCTTCACGTTATTATGATAAAGTGAAGAAGACAACTATTCGTAGCGTGATCTTAGACGATAATATTCGTTTGGATGGCCGTGCGATGGATGAAGTTCGTCCGATTTGGTGTGAAGTGGATTATTTACCATCTGTTCACGCTTCCGCAATTTTTAATCGTGGAGAGACGCAATCTTTGGTTTCCTTGACTTTGGGAACGAAGCGGGATGAAATGATGATTGATAATGCTTTGGATTTTCACACACGTGATTTCTTCTTGCATTACAATTTTCCTGCATATAGTGTAGGGGAGACGCGCCCAATGCGTGGGCCAGGTCGGAGAGAGATTGGACACGCGAATTTGGCTGGAAGGTCACTATTAAAGGTGATGCCAAAGGATTTTCCTTATACGACTCGTATTGTCTCTGACATTATGGAATCTAACGGTTCTTCTTCTATGGCGACTGTTTGTGGTGGTTCATTGGCTTTATTGAGTGGTGGAGTACCGATTTCTGGACCTGTATCAGGTATTGCGATGGGTATGGTATCGGAAGCTGGAAAGAATGTGATTTTGACAGATATCTTGGGCGATGAAGATCACTTGGGTGATATGGATTTCAAGGTGACAGGTACAGCAGAAGGTATTTGTGCGGTTCAGATGGACATCAAAATTGATGGATTGTCTTATGATTTATTGACACAAGCCTTGGAGCAAGCCCGCAAAGGACGTTTGCATATCCTTGCGGAAATGAATAAGGTGATTGCAGTACCAAGAACGGATATTAGCCCGACGGCTCCACGAGTTTTGGAAATGCGTATCGATAAGAGCTTTATTGGCCCAGTGATTGGTCCTGGCGGAAAAGTGATTCAAGAAATTCAGAAAGAAAGTGGCGCAACCATCTCTATTGAAGAAGATGAGACACATGGTGTGGTGAGTATTTTTGCTCCAGACCAAGCTTCTTTGGATGCTGCAAAGGGTAGAATTGACATGATTGCCTTCACTCCGAAGGTGGGAGATGTGTTTGATTCGACTGTTGCGACCGTGATGCCTTACGGTGTTTTTGTAGATTTTAAGGGAACAAGTGGATTAGTTCACATTTCTGAAATTTCTACGAAGCGTATCGAAAAAATTGATGAAGTACTAAAAGTCGGTGACAAATTAAAAGTCAAGATCATTGGTAAAGACTTCAAAACAGGTAAGTTACGTCTTTCCCGCAAGGCTTTGATGCTCGAAAATAAAGATGATGAATAAAAATATGTCATTGGGGAGACCCACTTTGGCATGATTTAAATGTTAAATAAGTGGCTTTTTACCAAAAAAGTTGGAATAATATTTGCATTTTTGAAGAAACCGGATTTAACGATTCGGTTTTTTCTTTGTTTTAAATAAACTTCCCTTTATTTTTTTGTACTTTTGCTTAAGATTTGTTTTCCTTGTGACAGGAAAGCTTAGAGAAGAGTGTGTATTTATGAGAAAATAACTGTTTGTAGCGCCCTTGCGGGCAAAAAAGCAGGTATTTATGATAAATGTTTCATTTTCTTTAAACTTTTTGTTAACGTAAGCAGTCTATGGCAACTTTTTACCTACTTCGTACGTCTGTATAAGTAGGAATAATGCTTTTTTTTCACTCAACCCCTGAGTTTCTATTTATTAATGGAAAAAATTATGGAGTTCTAGGAATAACTTTGTAATCAAACTCAAACTACTGAATATGCGCCAATTAAAAATTACAAACAAAATCACTAACAGAGAGAGCGTCTCTCTTGACAAGTATCTTACGGATATTGGAAAGATTGATTTGCTTATCCCTGACGAAGAAGCGGAGTTAGCCCGCCGAATTCGGGAAGGGGACAAAATGGCTCTCGAGAGATTGACGAAAGGAAATCTTCGATTTGTGGTCTCTGTTGCCAAACAGTACCAAAATCAAGGTCTTGCGTTAAGTGATTTAATCAATGAAGGCAACATGGGGCTGATCAAAGCCGCTAAGCGTTTTGATGAGACCAAAGGCTTTAAGTTTATCTCTTATGCCGTATGGTGGATTCGTCAATCGATCCTTCAAGCTATTGTTGAGCAATCTCGTCTAGTACGGATTCCACTCAATAAAGGGGGATCTTACAACAAATTAAATGCAGCTTTTACTTCTTTTGTACAGGAGTTTGAGCGTGAGCCAAGTCACGAAGAATTAGCAGACTTGATGGGTTTAACCGTCAAAGACATTCGGAATATGCTCCGTGGAAGTATTCGTCACGTAAGTTTTGATGCACCTATTGGGCATTCTGATGAGAGCGATTCAACAATGTTGGATGTATTTGTGACAAAAGATCCAGGTGGAGCACCCGATGCTGATTTAATCGGACAATCACTAAAAGAAGAAGTGGCCAACGGCTTAGCTAAGCTGTCAACTAGAGAAGTAGAAGTGATTTCTGCTTACTATGGTTTAAATGGTCATAAGTCTCTTACTCTTGAAGAAATTGGTGAATTATACGGTCTTACTAGAGAACGTGTACGCCAAATCAAAGAGAGAGCCATCCGTAGATTACGTAAATCAACTAACCGCAATGATCTTAGATCCTATCTAGGATAAAGTTTTGGTTAAAAATTTAGAAGCCGCTTTCCCTTGGGATGGCGGCTTTTTTTTTGTTTCGTAAACATCTCTATACAAAAGTGCCCCAAAAGAGCAAGGAGTTGTTTGCGAAACATCGCCAAGAAAAAGAAAAGTGCGCCAAGGTATTAAGAATCGCTTTCAATAGGTCAATCCTTCAACCAGGACCTAAAAATAATCTTCACTAGGCAAAGTAGAAAGTGCTTCATCAATAACAATCGTCTTGCTCCATAGGTCATGCCAGCCCATCGGTTTATTCCCACCCAAAAAGGAAAAGGCTTCAAATGGCACCCATCTACAGATGGTTCTAATGGCGATGGTTTCAGAAGTTGGTTTGGAACCATCTGGGTTGACCACTCTTGTTTTGGTCAGTAATTTACCTAGTGTTTTGCCTTCATATTTATCTTCAAACAAGAAATAGTAAAGGAAATTAACAACAAAATAGGCACCCAGAAACCCAAATAGGCGAGCACCACTAAAAGAATCACGATCTATTAAAAAGCTAGTACTGGAAAAGGAAAAAATAGAATTAACCAGCTTTAAGGCAATCCTATCAATAAAAAAATTACCTAATCGCTTGCCTTGTGATGCGCGTACTAAATCTGCTTTTTGGCTCGTAAAGTCCGTATCTAATATCCTGTCATCCATCTTTGGTCAATTTGGTATAAGCAAATATACAGAAAAAATGGATATTTTATTCCTTTTTAAGAATAATCTGCTCTAATTCCAACCGATCTCGAACAGTCCCCCGAAAATTAGGAATTACATGATGCGCTTCCATATAATCAGGTAATCTCGTCGTACGAAGTGTGGTGATTTTGTCCAATAATTCTTGGTCACTCAGATGGCGGAGTAGGGGGCGAGTTGTTTTTTTGACGATGAGCCGTTGGAAAAGAACACCAATTGGGACATTCAAAAAAATGACTTTTCCTTTTTGTAAAATCCATTTTCTAGCAATGGGGTTGGAGAAGGAGCCGCCGCCAAGCGAGAAAATGATGTTTTGGCGATCATTGTCTGTGTGGGCGATGAGTGTGTCTAGTTCTAATTTTCGGAAGGCTTTTTCGCCTAGGTTTTCGTATATTTCGTTGATACTTAGGCCGTTAGACTCTTCTTCGATTAAATGATCTAAATCAAAAAAATCATAACCTAGACGCTCGGCCATGATGCGTCCATTCTTCGTTTTGCCACTAGCCATAAAGCCTGTTAGAAATATATACATTTTTAGAGTACTTCGAGCCTGCCTACTACAGGTAGGTACTTCAAGTGCTTTGAGCCTGCCTGCAACGGTAGGTGCCTAGAGTGGCTCCCGCAGCGACTTGGAGTACGGTGATGGAAAAGTTATAAGACTACAAAGTAAAGGACAAAACTTTGAAAAAATTACTTTACATTAAAATATATTCGTTTTGTCCTGTACTCAGAAAATTAACAGCATTTAGGGTTAGGTTGTTTTGGAAATAGGTTTTATTTTTCACGAAGCAAAGGCAATGCATCCTTAACCGTGTTGACAGGGAATTTACAAACTCGATTTTGGCAAACATAAATTCGGGTTTCACCATCCACTAATCGGTCTTGCAAAAGAGACATATTTCCTTCTTTTTGACCACCAACATAAATGACATTTGGTAAATAATGCTTGGCTATTTCATTACGCAACTGATTGGCATCTTTACCGATGATGGCCACTTCGTAAGGCGGATTGGCCATTTCGCTGTAAAGCGATAACCAATTGGCATAGAAAAATGGTTGGTCGGAAGTGATGAAAGCGCCAGACATATTTTGAATCATCTTTTTACTTAGCGTGGCGTAATTTTCGGTATCGTAATAATGACCCAATTTCCACAAAACACGGCCCATCACAGAATTAGAACCTGGAATAACATTATCCGAAAGCTCTTTTTTACGAGTCACCAACGGTGGATCAAGGTCTGATGTGTAGAAGAATAACCCAGTCCCAGGATCATAAAAATGTTGGTAAGCATGGTCGGTGATTAACTTAGCTTTTTCCATCCATTGTTCATCAAACGTCGCTTCATACAATCGCATGAAAGCCCATGCCGTCAAAGCATAATCATCCAAAAAACCATTAATAGACGCTTTGTTATTTTTGAAATTTCGCGAAAGCTGCCCTTCTTTAGTCATCATTTTATTGGCCAAGAAATGAGCATTTTTGAGTGCCATCTCTAGATGATGAGATTCGTTGAAGGCCAGATAAGCATCCACATATCCTTTGAGTAGGAGCGCATTCCAAGATGTCAAAATTTTATCGTCTAAGCCCGGGCGAATGCGTTTAGATCTTTCTTTAAATAGTTGATTATTAGCCTGTTGTAGAATTTTTTCGGCTTGCGCCAAATCTAAATTTTGCTTCTTGGCTATTTGCGTAAGCGATTGCTTAATATGTAAAATGTTATTTCCATGCTCCCAATTTCCTTTTTCCGAAAGGTTGTAATAGGCCTTGACTAATTTAAAACTTTGTTCGTCTAATAATGCTTTTACATCATCGGTCGTCCATACATAAAACTTCCCTTCTTCGCCTTCAGAGTCTGCATCTAAGGACGAATAAAAACCACCACTTTTATCGAGTAATTCTCTTTCGATAAAAGTGAGTGTCTCATCCACCACATTTTTATATTGTGGGTTTTTGGTCACTTTCCAAGCATTGGCATATAGGCTGACGAGTTGGCCATTGTCATAAAGCATTTTTTCGAAGTGGGGCGCCAACCAATTAGGATCCGTAGAATATCGAGCAAAGCCCCCACCAATCTGATCAAAAATACCACCACGAGCCATATTGTCTAAAGTGACATCGACTGCTTCTAAAGCTTTTTTATTTCCCGTAAGGGCATATTGAGCAAGGAGATAATCATAATTAACTGGCATAGGGAATTTCATCCGTCCATTTTTGCCCCCTTTCTTGAAGTCGATAATTTGTAATAAATTTCTGGTTGCCATCGTCAAGTCGGCAGGTTTTGCATGGACTATTTCGTTAGAGATAGGGACTCGGTCAACTTGCTGCATCCCTTGACTAATTTGATTGGCAGATTCTTCAATTTTCTCTGGCTCCTTCTTTTTCATATCATTAAAAAAAGTGAGCACTTCCATCCAATTGTCTTTCGGAAAATAGGTGCCGGCCCAAAAAGGACGGGCATCAGGTGTCGCAAAAGCATTCAAAGGCCAACCACAACTGCCCTTGCCCGACAGGTGACATGCAGACATATATACATCGTCAATGTCAGGGCGTTCTTCCCGATCCACTTTGATACAAACGAAGTTGTCATTCATCATTTTGGCCACCGTAGAGTCTTCAAAGGACTCATGTTCCATGACATGACACCAGTGGCAAGCCGCATACCCAATACTGATAATCAGCAGTTTATCTTCCTTTTTTGCTTTGGCCAGCGCTTCGGGCCCCCATGGGTGCCAATCTACAGGATTGTGGGCGTGTTGGAGTAAGTAAGGGCTTGATTCGTGGATTAAATGATTCGTATGTTCGTAGTGTTTCATGTCAGTTTCTTGGGCTTTGGGCGGAGTGGCATGTTGGGATGCACATCTTTCGGCTGTGAGCAGGAAAAAGGCCAAAAGTAGGAAGAGCATATTTTTCATTATCCGATTTATTTTCATTGGTAACAGTATTTTTAATATCTTGTTGCATCCTTTGAAAACTACAAAAGACTAGGAAATGAAAAAGAATAAAAGATTAGTGGCTTTGGACGTGTTTCGTGGCGCGACAATGATGTTGATGATTTTGGTGAATACGCCTGGGAGCTGGGCGTATGTGTATCCCCCTTTTCGGCATGCGGAGTGGCATGGATTTACCTTGACTGATTTGGTTTTTCCATTTTTTATGTGGATTGTGGGAGTGTCGATGTATCTGTCGATGCAAAAAAAGAGTGAGTTATCAGATGGCCAAAAACTAAAACGTTTGTGGAGTCGAGCGTTCAAAATATTTATGATTGGTATTTTATTGAGAGCGCTTCCTTTTATAGGCTTGGACTTGGGTACATTTAGAATTTTTGGTGTTTTGCAGAGAATTGGTTTGGCTTATGGGATTGCAGGTACGATGGCTTTGAAGCTTTCACAAAAACAATTGATGATTGGCTCGGTCATTATTTTGTTTGGTTATTGGGGGGTGCTATTTTTCTTTGGTGGGGCCGATCCTTATAGTTTGCCCGAAAATGCAGTTAGGTTGTTGGATATGAAGGTGTTAGGAGAAAGTCACATGTGGCATGGTCATAAAATTGCCTTTGATCCTGAAGGGATTTTGAGTACTTTTCCATCTGTGGTCACTATATTATTGGGTTATTTCACGGCTTGGTTGATTAAGACCGAAAAAGATTTGTCGCAAGCGATTAAGAAGATGATAACTTATGGAGTCATTTGTTTGGGCTTAGGTTTGTTGTGGGGTGAAGTTTTTCCCATCAATAAAGCACTTTGGACGAGTTCTTATGTGTTGGTAACAGCGGGGATTGCAAGTTTGGTTTTGGCACTCTTGCTTTGGGTGATAGATGTTCGGGGCTTGCGCAAATGGACTTTTCCTTTTCAAGTATTCGGGAAAAATGCCATTTTGGGATTTGTACTTTCTGGCTTAATTGTAAAAACTTTGTTGAAGACAAAATGGGTGGATGCAGCAGGTGCAAAATGGAGTGGCTATTCTTGGGTCTTTAAAAAAGGTTTTGTTCCTGTATTTGGGAATATGAACGGCTCTTTGTTGTTTGGTGTGGCTACTGTTGGGATTGTTGGGCTAGTTTTGTGGTTGTTTTGGCGGAAAGAGTGGTTTTTGCGGGTTTAGTTAGTCTGTACCGCTTCGCTAGTCTGGCTTTCGTGTCCCCAAATGTTTATTTGGGGTAAATGCTGGGGAACCCCTTCGGGGTTCTGCGTATGCTCCCACTTGTGGGCATTAAAACTCAATGCTGAAAATCATCTTTCGTAAATAAAGAGTATACTTATATTTACCAGATGAATCCAAAAGGACCAACATTCATTTTTAATATTTTGGTGGCAATCGGAATACAGCTGATTCATCACTTTTATGATGCAGATCGGGGCTTATGGGAAGTTGAAGAGAACTACCCCAAGGGGGTATTTTTACTTTTTATTTTATTGATGTGGGTTGTCGGACTATTTCAACCACGCCCAAAGAATATTGTGATAAGTGATAATATGGGGGCGTATTTTCTGTCATTGGGTTTTCTAGGAGCTGTAGGAGCTGGCTTGATCGGGCAGGGGATGTTGGGTTATTTTGGAGTAGGTGGCGAAAAATCCTTTACGATAATGATGTTTGTTGTGGTGGTTTTATTTTTGGTGGAAGTCATCTTATTTGTAATGATTGGGGAGAATGAACCAGCAGTCAAAAGGAATAGAAAGGGCATAAAAAGCAAAAAAATACTACAAAAAACAAAGTCTTCTCGACGGTTTAGTAACATTTATTTGTCCATCTATGCGATTTTGGGGATGACCTATGTTTGGCAAATTATCTTTTATCTGGGTAAAATGGAACACCATAATATCGGTCAATTGTTGGTACAGATATTTGGCGTTTCGTTGGGTTTTATATTTGTGGGCTTACCATTTCGTCGATATCTGATTTTGGACCAAATGGTTAGCGGGGAAAGGGAATCGTCTTGGGAGTTGTATTTTTCTTATTTGATTTTATTTGTTTCGGCGATTTATCCTTTGTTTGGGTGAAGATTGGTTCATTTGAAGAGAATGTTGGAAGTAGAAGTAAGTTAAAATTGATAGAAAATGGCTACTTTTGGGCAACCATTCAGAAAGAGAAAATATGAGCAACGAAATTTTAGAAAATCTACAGACCAGTTTTGAAGACAACAGTTTCATCAAGTTGAGCCTTGGGAATTACAAAGGAAAGGAAGCAAACTTAAAGAAATTGTACATTAAGCGAGTCCGCATCAAGCAAAAAGATGTGCTTTCTTTTATCTATCGCTACAAAACTCAGGATGTGACCAAAAATTATGTTTTTGCGGAAGCAATGGAAGAACTGGAGCGTCTGATGGGGTATAAAGGCTTTCGATTTGGGTTGCTGAATACCTTGAATTATGACAAGCAAATGGAATTTTTTAAATCTCGGGTGGCTATAAAGCAATTGCCTGCTTCCGCCAAATCACTGCCATCCAAGACACATGATAAGTCAAAAAATAGAAAAATAGAAGCCAAAGGAAAGACTTATCTGCAGGAACTAGGTATCACAGACCCTTCCGGAAAAGTCTATAAAAATGCCCAAGATAAGTATCGTCAAATCAATCATTATATAGAGATTTTAAGTTCCTTGCTGAAGGAGTTGCCCTTGCGGGAAATGACAAATATCGTGGATATGGGGGCTGGGAAAGGCTATTTGACCTTTGCGTTGTATGATTATCTGAATAATGTGTTGAAGCATCCAAGTCGAGTGATTGGGGTGGAATTTCGCAAGAATTTGGTGGACTTGTGTAATAATATCGCCCAAAAATCCAGTTTCAAGGATTTACATTTTGAAGAAGGCACGATAGAGAACTATGAATCAAAATATGACATTAATGTACTGATTGCCCTGCATGCTTGTGATACTGCTACGGATGAAGCCATCTATAAAGGGATTACTGGAAACGCTGATTTGATAGTGGTGGCTCCATGTTGTCATCATCAAATTCGGAAAGAAATAGAAAAAGGAAAACCCAAAAATGAATTAGATTTCTTACTGAGACATGGCATTTTTCTGGAAAGGCAAGCGGAGATGGTCACAGATGGTATCAGGGCTTTGATTTTGGAGTATTATGGCTATTCTACGAAAGTATTTGAATTTATCTCCGATGCACATACACCAAAAAATGTGCTGGTTGTCGGCAAAAAAATAAAAAATCCAAATGTGGATCAAGCAGCTATTTTGGAAAAAATAAATGAAATTAAGAAGTATTTTGGTATTAGATATCATTATTTGGAAGTGCTGATGGGCTTGATCAAGCGAGAAAAAAAAATAGGCTTATAGTGGCTGAAGGTTTACCAAATGTATTGAAGTTTGAAGCAGAATTGTATTCGGTGACTTATCCAAAGGTGACACGAAATTCTTTTATTTCAGGAATTTCGATAGGAGTTGGAGTTTTATCATTTGTGCTACAGGAATATGAAATAATTAGTATTGATATTTTGAGCCTCGTGATTTTGGGATGTTTGTTGCCATTTATAGTGATGAGCATTGTTGCGATGGTTAGGGTCGAAGAACACACTAAGAAACCCTTAGGCATGGTCGCGATTTCTGTCGAAGGAATTATTTGGAGTCGAGAACAGATTGATTGGACGGATATTTTAGGCCTTAATATTTGGACACGTTGTTATGAAGGAGAATGGATAACTAGCAGATTGCATCACGAGAATAAGTTGTCTGCTGGTGTCGGAAGTAAAATTGCTATTCAAACAGAAGGGGGTAGGGTTTTTGAGTCAAACTTTTTGTTAGATTCAGCATACCATAAGGAAAGGTTGAATCAAGTCCTAAAAGAAGTCGTTAAAGCGAAGAAAGTGCCCTATGATATTGCTAAGAAATTAGTTGTTCCAGAAAATTATAAAGCGCATCAGGAATTAAAAGAATACTTGCATAAATAATTGAATACGAAAGAATTAGACAATGAAAAGAAGAAAATTTATTAAATACTTATTGGGCATAGTAGGCGTTGGTATGTTGCCAGGATTGTATAGTTGGCAGCTAGAGCCATTTTGGTTAGAGTTTGTCAAAAAGAAAATGCCGATTAAAAACCTGCCCAAAGAATTAGAAGGCAAAACGTTGATTCAAATCAGTGATATGCATATTGGTGATCGGTTTGATTGGAAATTTATAGTCAGGTCTTTTGCGAAAGCGAATCAATTGAATCCAGATTTTGTCGTTTATACAGGAGATTTTGTGACCTATAAGAATGGGAAGCAAATAGAGAAATTGAAGGAGGTATTCAAAAATCCAGTTATAGGACGTTTGGGTACTATCGGTATTTTGGGCAACCATGACTATGGTAAAAACTGGGCACAAGATGATGTAGCTGATTCAATCTACAATATTTTGCGGAAGTCTGGCTTAAAAATGCTTCGCAACGAGCAAACAGAAGTCAATGGACTACACTTTGTGGGCTTTGATGATTATTGGGGAACTAATTTCAACCCTAAGGAAGCTATGAAGAATTTTAGTCCAGAGCAGGCCAGTATTGCCTTGTGCCATAACCCGGATGTATGTGATTTGGATGTTTGGGGAGACTTTAAAGGTTGGATATTGTCGGGACACACGCATGGTGGACAGGTCAAGCCGCCGTTTTTGCCCCCGCCGATGTTACCTGTTAAGAATAAATTGTATAGTGCTGGCGAAATTGACTTGAAAGATGGTCGTACCTTATATATCAATCGCGCCTTGGGTCACTTGTGGCAAGTTCGATTTAATGTTCGACCTGAGATTACTGTTTTTGAATTGGTAGTTGCTTAAAAGTTAGTATGGTTCCCGCAGATTGTGCAGATTATGCAGATTCCCGCAGATTATGCAGATTTCCGCAGATTTACTCTTCCGTAGTGCTTAACTTGTCCTGTAGTTAGTAATTTTGTTATAAGTTGTATCTGGATGTTCAAGTATAGTATATAAATGCACCCATATTTTTGGGTATGGAGTTTTTGTGTACTTTACGACTATAATTCAAATAAAAAAAAAATGAATAAAATCTCTTTTCAATTTATTAGTGAACCAAGCGATGTTAATTTTGGCGGTAAAGTACATGGTGGAGTGGTGATGAAGTGGATTGACCAAACAGCCTACACTTGTGCTCGAAATTGGTCCGAGAGTTATTGCGTGACAGTATATGTAGGTGGTATTCGTTTTTATCATCCAATTAGTATTGGGGAAGTGATTAAAATTGATGCGACGGTGATTCATACAGGCAATACAAGTATTCATATAGCAGTGGATGTTTACTCAAGAAATTTTTCTGAAAAGGAATTTGGAAAGAAGACTCATTGCGTGATAGTCTTTGTGTCGGTAGATGAAGAAGGGAAACCAAAAAAGGTAAAAAAATGGGACCCCATTTCTGAACATGATAAAAAAATGGAAGAGTATGCCTTGAAATTAAAGGCTTTACGCAAGCAAATAAGTGAAGAGATGATGCCTTTTTTTAATGCGTAGGCGATTGTTGTATTTTAAATAATAATATTAATCATCTTGTAATTTGTTGATATGTAGTTAGTTATATATATTTTTATCTATTTTTTTTGTTTGGCTATATCTTTGTATTGTTGTAACAAACGATTACATCTTCTTTTCCAAAAGTTTAATTTACACACTTTAGTACGAAATCTGAGTTAACCTAAATCGGAGATCTACTTTTTTCTAAAATCAGTTACATCACGTAATTAGGATTTTTTCTATGATGTAACTAATCAAAAAAATTGTTTTAGATAGACTAAAATGTGCTTATGAAGAAGATTACGAAAAATGTAATATTTGGATGGATTGGCATGATGCTCTTTGCAGCATCTTGTACAGCTCCTTCAGATATAAGCGTGGAGCGAGAAACGGTCAATTTGGCCTTTCCTATTTTTACATCAGAAACGACCATCTCCGATTTAATAGATGAAGGTCAGGATAGTTCGGCTTTAATTGTATATGCTGACAATCAAATGGGGCTAGTATATGAAACAGCCACTCAAGTTGATGTACCAATGCCTGAATTGGAGAATTTTGAGATTCTTTTGCAAAGTCCGATTACAACAATCCCAAACTTTCCACTGGCAGGAGTGCAGATTGAAAAAGCTAAGTTTGATGCTGGAGTATTGAATTTTTCTTTTACTAATAATCAGTATCAAGAGCAGGTGAAGATTGTTTTAAGAATAAATCAATTGTCAAAGAACAATACGATTCTTAGTAAAACCATCAATCTTAACTATAATGGGAGCTTGCCCGTACACCAAAATTTTTCAGTGAATTTGGCTGAATATAGTATGGATATCACTAACACGCCCTTAAAAGTAGAATATCAAGCAAGCTTGACCAATGGCACCATGGCTTCGATTGAACAAGCTAAAATGGAAATGAAAGATGTAGAGTTTACTTGGTTAGAAGGTATGTGGGCAACAAAAACTTTTCCATTGGATATTCCAACGCAGGAAATTGGATTCTTTGAGCACTACACCAATGGTGGTGCTATTATTTTTACAGATCCTAAGTTGAAAATTACAGCTCAGAATAGTGTGGGTGTCAGCTCCAAATTGATTTTTAATTCAATTGATGTTCAGACGACTAATAATGGGGTAGTGGACATCTCTGGAGACTTTTTTACGGAAGGTTTATCTTTGGCTTATCCTAGTACGAGCCAAATAGGTTCAACAATGGTTTCTAATACTGAAATTAACAAAGTAAATTCAAACATCGTAGATGTTTTTAATGCGCAAGCAAAGCAAGTTGAATTTGATGTGGACTATATGGTTAGCGCTGATGGGACGCATAATGGTTTTATTGCCAAAGATTCAAAAGTCAATTTGAATATGCGCATTGAATTACCTTTTGAAGGAAAAGTGAATGGATTTAAAGTTTCCAAAGACTTTGATGTAAAATTCACCAATGAACATGTCAAAGCAGCCACATTGAAATTGCAAGCGATTAATCAGATTCCATTAGATGCTCGTATTCAATTGTATTTTCTTGATAATGCAGGAATTATTCTGGACTCTTTGGTGGCTTCTAACGGAATGTTAGCTATAGCAGCGGCAAGCGTAGATCCTTCTGGAAATGTGATTAGATCTGAGAAATGGGAAGAAGAATTGGATATTGATATTGATAAGTGGCAACGGATTAGAAATGCAGTAAATGTTCGTTTAACTACTTCATTTACAAGTACTTCTGGTGGGCTTGTGCCTGTGAATGTCAAGGCTAATCAACAGGTACAGTTGAATGCAGGATTAAAATTAGTTGTACTTCCATAAAAAAAATAAACATGAAGATTTTTTATAAAATAGTTTTTCTTTTGATTCTTGGGACTTCGCTACAAGCGCAACAAGAATTTAGTGAGCCATTAATGAGTCATTTGGCTAATTTTTCCAAAGTCAATCCCGCACATTTTTCTGATGCGACTTGGACGGTAAGATTACCTTCTGTGGGCTTTGGTTTATTACATACTGGACCACGATTTACTGATTTATATGCGAGAGAAGGAGAAGGAGCCTATCACTTGAATGGCAATCAAGCACTTAGTGAATTTGACGCAAATAACATTTTTATGGGTTGTTTCTCAGGAGATTTGATAGGTGTTGATTATACGATGGGCGAACATCAGGTTAGTGTAAATTACGGGATGTATGTAGATGGTGCTATTAATTATACTGCTGATGGTGCGCGACTCTTGTTGAAAGGAAATGGTGACGCCATTGGGGAGACACTTTCTATCGGGCCAGCTTTAAATGTTACGGCATATGATAAGTTAGGGCTCGGTTATGCTTATAGAATAGATAACTGGAGCTTTGGTGGACGCATGAACCTTTTGTTTGGGCGCAATGCGTTAAGCACAGAGAAGAATGACATTAGTTTTACCACAGGTAGTGACTATTATGCCATTGATTTGAAGGCTGATTATGTGGTTCATTCAAGTGATTTTGTGAATATTGATATGAATACCAATAAAGTTAGTTTTTCAGAGATGAGTTATAGACCAGGCTTTGGGAAAAATGGTTTTGGTATCGGAATAGATATGGCCGTAGGTTATGAATTTAATGATGAGATGAAAGGCTTTTTTAGCATAACTAATTTGGGGTCAATCAATTGGAAAGAAAACTTAGGAACCTACTCTAGTCACAGTCAACATCATTATGACGGTGTTAAAATTGAAAGTCTAGCTAAATTAGATACGGCTTCCCTTGCGGGAATGTTAGATTCTATCCAGAAATTTGTTGGACTGGAGAAGTCTGTTGGTGAGTTTAAGACGAAGCTTTCGCCAAATGTAAATCTAGGGGGAACTTGGGAATTTTCCAATAAAGTAACCTTTGATGGAGTCGTGGGCATAAAGAAAGTATTTGATAAAATATTGCCTACTATCGGAGCCGGCGTTCAATTTGAAGTAGCTGAATGGGTGAAGCTTGGTAGTTCTGTTTCTTATCAGAATAAACGAGTGAATCATTTGGGCTTAAACGCCACATTGAATTTTCAGCCGGTACAAATGTTTATTGCAACGGATAACATCTTTACTTTTATCCTGCCAAAATCTGCCAATACCATGCACTTTAGAATGGGATTGAATTTGAAATTTGGTAAAGTCAGAAGACGAACTACTGTTTATGGCTTAGGATAAGTGAGTCTGAAAATATTGAAAAAAAAGGGTGAAGCCATTGGGCTTCACCCTTTTTTTGTATCTCCATCCGATTGCTATAGGATTAATCGGAGACATTATAAATGTATTGATTAATGAGCTTACTCCGAAAAGTCACAAAAGCTTAGAAACAGAGAAAGGGACAAAATTTTATTCTGTTTACCTTTACGCCCCACTTCTTAGGGGGATTTAGGGGGTTTGAATAAGGGGTGAAACAGAATAAAATTTTGTGCCCCCAAGAGAAAACTATGGAAATTGACTTTTCGGATCGGACTCATCAATTGGGCTTTATTTTTTTACAATTCCATTTTTAATCGAAGACTTTGTAAAAATCGGATCAGTCTTGGACAAACTAACAAATAAGGGATACTAAATATTTATTCATAGCGTTCAGTCTCCTAGCAAAACAATTGGCTCAATGAAAATAGCTTTTTTTCTAATTTTATCTGCTCTTATGGTGATTGAGCCAACATCTATTTTTGCGCAAGCTGAAAAGAAAGATACCGTGGATGCCTATCAATTTTTTATCCAAGTCCTTCCGGGAAAAGAACTCGTCAAATGTGGGCGTTTTAGAGAGTTTGATACCTTAGAAGTTACCAAAATATTTTTTATAAAGAATGATTCTGTTGACTTATGGACTATTGACGAAGCATTATCTTTGATTTTTGAACGCCAGCATGGCCAACCATTATTTTATATTCATGGCTTTTATGCAGCAAGCCCAAAATTGACGCAGCGGACAGTGCTCGCCTACAAGAAATTCTTTCTAACAGACAGTATTAATCAAACGACCGATATCATCCACATTGTCTGGGATTCCAATAAACTAAGCTATCGAAATAGTCGCAAAAACATAAAAGAAAGCCGGCAGGTACTCGCCAAAATTATTCTTGATGCCGCCAAAAAACGAGCAGAGAAAATAAACTTAATGTGCCATTCTATGGGTAATCAATTCTTAATGGAAACAATAAAAGCGGGGATGCTCACCGAAAATAGAATTAATAAGCTCATCTTAGCAGCTGCAGATTTTGACATGGCAGACTTCGATATTTATCAAAAAGGAGTAGGAGCAGTGGCCGACCAAGTGTTAGTATTATACAATAAAAAAGATAAAATCCTTGCTGTATCAAGATTGAAAAACTACGAAAGAAGGCTCGGACAGCGTCTCCCCAAGCACATTGATTCGAATAATTTTACCTTTAGGAATTGCGCTAAAATGAAAATTAGCCACAGCTTCATGGCCAAAGTGAATCGACACACCTATTTTTTGGCCAGCGATGATGTACGTGAGATTATCCATCAGTTTTTGGAGAAAAGCTAGGCTGGCTTAAAATGTATGTGTTGTTGAATCGTTGAATCGCTCAACTGTTGAATTGATTGGATAATATGTTCTGAATCAAGTGTTTATCTTGTGCATCAGTTGAACAAAAAACGATTGCCCGATTGAACAAAAAAGAATGAATTAACAAAATAAGCTGCGTTCTATAAATGTTAAAATTCATTAATTAGTTGTTTCTTTTGTACCGTATCCTTATCTTGCGAGCGCAACGTTAGACTATTGTTAGTAGATATGAATGCCCTATTGGCATATTGAGATTAGTATGTAGATTATACCCATGTAAGTTTGTGCTTAGGTCTCCGCTCACGATATCATTTAAGGATTATCAAAAAAATTCCTTTTTCAGCTATTTTCGCTCTGTTTTCGCACGTGTCAAAAAGCATAAAAGTGCCTTCCTGTCGCTATCGGAATCTGCCCGAAAACAGGAATATTGGAACAATTATTTTTTTTAATCACATAAATTATTGTTTATGAAACAGTTTTTATTTAGAGCCCCAGAGCCCCAGAGCCCCAGAGCCCCAGAGCCCCAGAGCCCCAGAGCCGCAGAGCCGCAGAGCCCATTCTAATCTTTTTCTACTAAAAGTCCCATGGATTTTGTTATTTCTAGTTAGCAGTCAGTTCCTACTTGCGCAAAAAGTGGAAGTGAGCATAGTTAGTCCCCAAAATTATGCTTTAAAGGAAACGCATGTAGAAGTCGAAAAAAGCTATTACCTAGTGGATAATGTTGAAAACTTATCCCAATTAGATATGGCATCACTCATTGAACAGGAGTTTGTTCGTGTCGTTGAGAATTATTACGTCAACGAAAACAGAACGGTCACACGAATTCATTATAAAGAAATGAAAAATGCCTTCGAAATCGGTGTGAAACCCACATTATTAGTCATGGATGCTGGGAATGTGGCCATGTTTGATGAAAATGGTCAGGTTATGACCAGTTTTCATCAGAATAAAGATGACATGATAAATGAAAGCTTAGACTTAGATAAGCTCTATCGGGCGACTCAGAAGCCTACGAACGCAGAAAAAGCACAATTAGAAAATGAAGGAGCGATAGTTACCGAACTAGGTGAAGGCAAGCTCAAGATCGACATCGATGGAGATCTATTGTTCTTCAAAGGAGATCGAATGTATTCCGAAATGTCTTTTTATTCGGAAGAAGGAGATTTAGAAGGTAAGGAATATATCGTTTTTGAGAAACTACCTAGTGGCGAGTCTATCATGAAAAGAAGAAAAAACATTCATTATGTCACTTTACCTAGTGGAGCATGTGCCGAATTTGTCCAAAAAATAACATATAAAAGCTATGATTTTGAAGACCGAAGAGTTGAAAGTCGAAGCAAAAGAATGAAAACAAAGGAGCTAAAGGAAGCGTTTGTACTTAGCCCCAACCCAATAGAAGATGTCATTTTTATTGATTATGCTCAAGTATTTGATGACAGTGAGCAGTTAGATCTTGCTATTTATAGCATAGCAGGTAGCCTAGTGAAACGACTAAAAGTCGCCAACAGTGGTTCGCTATCTATCCCAGTGGATGACCTAAAAGCAGGTGTGTATTTGATGAAAGTCAAAGACCATACTGGAAATAGAAGAATCCAAAAATTTGTTAAACTCTAAAATCAATAAAAATGAAATATTTAAAATATAGCGCTCTGCTAGTGGCTTTACTAGCGTTTAATGTGGTTTTGTGGGGGCAGGAGCCTTGTCAGGATTTGCCTTTGAAACCTACAAAGGGAGAAGTGATAAATGTGCCGACTGTTGTTACTCCTGTCGATGGACAATCTATTTTAAACTTAACATTAACCTGTCCACCAGATCAATCTATTAATCTAGGGTCTAACACTTCTGCAATTGTAACGTGGATAGATCCAACAGCCGTGACAGATTGTCCTACTGGCGGAATCAGTGTAATTCGAACTAGCGGTGCACCTTCAGGCTCTTCTTTTTCTAAAGGTAGTTATGTTATAGAGTATCAAGCAACAGATAACTGTGGGAATACAGGTGTCTGTAACTTTACAGTATTGCTTGGATATTATAATCCAACAGTCTTTTTTGTTCACGGATTAGATGGAAATAAAAAGTCTTGGCTTTTGGCATCAGAATGGCAAGAACAAAAATATTTTTCTCAGCAGGCAAGATTAGAATATGAGCAGACTAGTGGACTTGAAAGTGCAGGATCTGATTTAAAAGAAGTATTGATTTCAGCTGCTAAAGATAAAATGGGTGAAAACCAAAATTACAAAGAAGAAAGAAGAAGGAATTTTATTATTGCACATAGTCAAGGAGGAGTTGTGTCACAGGCGATGGAAAAATATATGAGAGAGAAAAGTAATCCTAATGATGATTGGAGTTGGGAGAATCGGTATTATGGCGGCTTAGTTACTTTTGGGTCCCCGCATCAAGGTGCCTACATTATGAATAGCTTAATCGAAGACAAAAATGGAAACCTTTTACCTTTAAAGCCTAACTGTGATGTAAAGGTTGCAGATAGTAGGGTGGGTGATTTTGTCCATAATGCTGAAAATACATTATTACCTGCAATTATTGCGGATAAAATGAAAGATAAAGAGCTTCCAGCACTATTTGGAACATCAATTTTGAATGCAATAGAAGGTGTTGCAAAGGCGCTTACAGACCCAATTGTTTTGAAGTATTTAATTGGTGGAACTGCTGTTAATTGTACAACAAGGGGTTTTGCAAATGGATCGTCAGATATTTTTGGGGCACCAGATTATCAAAGAGATAGTGATGGCATTATTATAGTCGATGGAAATGGTGTTGCATTGAATCCTACAAGTAGAGGTGGATTAAATGCTTTTTTCCAATATTCCGGACCAGAAGCCCCTGTTCTAGAAGCACCTTTATCACCATTAGAAAATACTATTCCTAAGGTGGCTTTTTATGGTAAAATTGATGATGAAAGTACCCAAGGCGAATTATTTTGGCGTGTAGGTTTCTGGCAAAAAAATAGTGTGAATACAGATGGGAGTACTTCTCCTGATGGGATTAATGGTAATGGGTTTGGCCAAATGGGGGCTAATATGCCAAGTCTTAAAGATGGGCAGGAAGATGCAAATAAGCATAAAGATTATTATTATGCTGAAGCTGAAAATTATAGACTTAATGCTGATGAGCTGTGGCAGTGGCATTTTACGGGAGGAGATATACTCGCTTTTTATTTGGATAGGCAAAAAGCAAAACTACTATATCAACAATCAACCGCTTTTAGGCAAGGAGCTTTATGGTATGAAACCGCCAATGACCAATATAAGACTTTGATTGGACAGACAACCTATTCTGTTGCTACAGATAATTGTTACTGTGAGTGTGAAGAGACGGACTACGATGATCAAGGGAATGCAGGTGAAGTCGTAGATGAATATAATGAGCCGTTAAGTGACTGCACACAAAGCTGTAGTGATTTTGAGTCCAATTATGTAGATTGTAAGAAAAGAGTGACTGTCAATACCCATGAAAAACAATCAGACGGAGTAGTCCTAGCCGAATCCGCCGCCAACATGGCTGGTGCCACGGTCAATGAAAATAGCCCAGGACATTCCAAAGACGACTTCGTTATGTATGGCTCTATTCATATGCAGATGCGTAATGATAAGAACTTGAAAGTGAAGCTTGAGAAATTGTATCATGGTGATTATGACGAACAATTTATCTTGGTTGAAAAATAGAATAGATATGAAATACTTAAAGTTTTTTATGCTCTTAGTTTGGTTTGGGTGTAACCAAAAGACTATAGAGCCAATAGTAGTAGAGCCATGCCCCCCATATCAGTTTTGTGATACAATGTTAGTTTGGCGGTTGTCGCATGATGATGATACTTCTCGTGTGTTGCCAAGCGGAATAATGCCAACTTTTATTGGGAATAATAGGTTGCTTTTTTCTTATGAAGCCCCCATTACAACCCCTGAAGTCGTGAAGTTAATTGATGTTAGTACGCAAGAGCTTATTTGGGAATGGCACGATTATATTCCAGGAACTACAGGTGGGTTTGATAGCTATGAAATAATTGGGAATGATTATTTGTACCTGAATTCAAATCACGAACATTATTGTGTTGATTTAGAGACTGGAAATACAATATGGAAGAACCAACTGCCCAACCCAAATGGAGATTATAAGACTTCTCATTTTGGAACTAAAATCTTTCATTTTAGGCGAATAGGGGGATGGCCAGCATATCCGGACTCCACCATTATGTATATGGCGGATATACATGATGGTATTTGGCGATCAATCTTTAAAACAAGAAAGGACGATGAAGGGTATTCTTCAAGCTTGAAACCCCCATCAGCATATACTAATGAGCAAGGTGATACCATTTTGATTTTCCAGGATCGAAGGGGACGTTCTAACCCAATGCCAAGATTTAGCACGGAGCTATATTCTTATAATATGACTAAAAAAGAAGTCAATTGGCGGATAAAGAAATTAGCCCCTACTGATGTTAGCAGTCAAATCAATCCCCCAGTCCTAGACTTAGACAAAAAACGAGTCTATTTTTTGACACGTTTTACGGTTTTTTGTTTTGATTTAGAGACAGGAGATGAGATATGGAAAGTGTTGTTGGATGATGCCGGTGTGGTTAGTGGCAATTACTTTTTGGCAGATGGTAAATTGATTACGAAGACGGATCAGGGCTACTTGATTGCTTTTGATGCCGATACCGGAGAACGTGTCTATTATGAGAAGATGGGGGGCTGCTGTGTGGGGAACCTGAAGGTGGTGGGCGACCAGATTTATTTTACGGATCAGGCTCTTTTTATTGCGAATGTCCATACTGGCAAGTTAACATGGAAATATCATGGTTATGGTGGATTTAGTGGTGGAGTGGCGGTTTCCAAAGATAGTGATGTGATGTATGCCGTTGGCGATTACTACTTGTATGCTTTGCAAAAACCAAAGTACTAGATAAATTAGCACCTAGCCTAGCAAGCTAGGGGCTTTTTGGCGCAAGCCTACAAAAAAAATAGGATGAATATTGAACAAAGAATGAAAGAAGTGAAGACCAAACAATCAGACGGAGTAGTCCTAGCCGAATCCGCCGCGAACATGGCTGGCGCCACGGTCAATGAAAATAGCCCAGGACATTCCAAAGACGACTTCGTTATGTATGGCTCTATTCATATGTAGATGCGTAATGATAAGAACTTGAAAGTGAAGCTTGAGCTGCTATATACAGATTATTATGATGATTTCTTTTATTTACAACCTAAATAATGAAATATGAAGTATCTATTGTTTTTTGTTTTATTTTCTGTATTTATAGGTTGTAACCCGAAGACTACAGAACCTTTGGTTCAACCTGAGCCTTGTCAAGGAAGATGGCAGCCATGTGATACAATGGTGGTTTGGAAGATTGCTCATGATATAGACACATCTAGAGTATCACCAAGCAGTATTCTTCCGACCATTATTGGTCAGAATCTGCTCCTTTATTCCATTGAGGCTCCAATTACTACGCCTGAGATTGTACGGCTGGTGAATGTTAATACGCAAGAGTTAATCTGGGAGTGGGAAGATTATATTATGGGGACGAATGGCGGTTTTAGTAGCTACGAAATAATTGACAATCAATATCTTTACTTAAATTCAAATCATGAGCATTATTGTATTGATTTGATGACTGGTCAAACCGTATGGAAAAATCAAGAAAGTGGAGGTGATTATTTGACGTCACATTTTGGAGATAAAATTTTTCATTTTAGACGATTTGGAGGATGGCCAGCCTACCCGGATTCCAGTATAATGTACATATCCGATATTCATACTGGTGTATGGCAGCCTGTCTTTAAAACGACGAAAGATCATGATGGTTACTCTTCTAACCTAAAACCACCATTGGGTTTTATTGATAAGCAAGGTGACACCATTCTGATTTTTCAAGATCGTAGAGCACGTTCGAACCCCTTGCCTAAGCACAGCACAGAGCTTTATGCCTATAATATGACCCAAAAGAAAGTCAACTGGCGAATAAAGAATATTGCGCCTACTGATGTCAGTAGTAGTGTCAATCCACCCGTTCTAGACTTAGACAATAACCGGGTTTATTTTTTGACCCGATTTACGGTCTTTTGTTTTGACTTAGAAACGGGGGCGGAGATATGGAAAGTGCCATTGGATGATGCGGGTGTGGTTAGTGGTAATTACTTTTTGGCAGATGGTAAGTTGATTACAAAGACGGATCAGGGCTATTTGATTGCTTTTGATGCCGATACCGGAGAACGTGTCTATTATGAGAAGATGGGTGGCTGCTGTGTGATGAATCTAAAGGTGGTGGGTGACCGGATTTATTTTACGGATCAGGCTCTTTTTATAGCGAATGTCCATACCGGAAAGTTAACATGGAAATATCATGGTTATGGTGGATTTAGTGGTGGAGTGGCGGTCTCCGAAGATAGCGATGTGATGTATGCCGTTGGCGATTACTACTTGTATGCTTTGGAAAAGCCAAAGTATTAGATGATATGGCCCCTAGCCCAACAAGCTAGGGGCTTTTTTGGCGCAAGCCTACTAAAAAAAATGAAGAATATTAGCTAAAGAATGAAAGAAGTCAAGACCAAACAATCAAATGGAGTAGTCCTAGCCGAATCCGCCGCGAACATGGCTGGCGCCACGGTCAATGAAAATAGTCCTAAACCTGATGGATCTGGCAGCTTTACCAAAGATGATTTTGTCCTTTACGGCTCCATCCACCATCAAATGCGTAATGATGTTAATGTACGATTAAAGTTGGAAGGAATGAAAGTTGGAGACATTTATATAGGTGGTCTATACCATGGCTATTATGGAAATTATTTTAAAATAGATTAACTATGAGATTAATTATTGTGTTTCTTGTGGCTTTTATTGGCTTTTCAGGCTGTGTTAAAAAGCCAATAGAACAAACGGAACCTGTGAAGCCTGTGAAAGATTCGATCTATGTTTGGAGACAATTGATTTATCCTGAGAATACAAGTTTGAAAACGATAGAGCGTGGTGGATTTAATTCATTTTCGGATGGTAGATTGCTTGTAACACTTTTACCACTAGCTGCGGCTAATGTTGAAACAAAAGGATTGTTTGATGTTGAAACAAAAGACTATTTGTGGAAATGGAAAGATTATTTTCCAGATGCTAGGCAGGATGCGATCGGCGGATGGACATTTCCTTTGGTTAAATATATTTTTTCGGGCAAAGAGCAATATTATTTCAGTTTAGAGACGGGAGAGACTATGCTCAAGTATAGAATTAATACAAATGAAACCATTGAAGGTGGTTGTAAGGTCTATGGTGATAAGATATTTCATGTGCGTCGCAAAGGAAGTGGATCAACTCCTTACGAAATGACTTTATACATGTCAAGCATGATGAGCGAAGAGTGGACACCCGTTTTCAAGTTAGAAAAAGAAGATGGATTTAGCCCTGGGTTGGAATTGCCAACAATTCACTTAAATTCAGAAGGGGATACTATTTTATTTTTTCAAAATAGGCGGTATCGAGCGGAGTATCCTTGGTATAAAATTGATTTTTATGCCTACAACTTGACCAAAAAAGAAGTGTTGTGGAAACAGGAAAATATCTCAACAATCGTTAGTAGTAAGTTTTCGCCGGTATTGGATGTAGAGAATCGTCGGGTTTACTTTAAGACACGATATACAATGTTTTGTTGGGATATGGATACAGGGGAAGAGTTATGGCACAATGAGCTTGATTATGCAGGGTTATTGAGTTCCGACTATCTTTATCACGATGGTAAAGTGATTACGGTGACGGATCAAGGCTATTTAATTGCCTTTGATGGAGCGACTGGTCAACGACTTTACTATGAAAAGAAAGGTGGTTGTTGTGTGGTAAGTATTAAAGTACATGATGATAAGATTTATTACTCGGATACTGAATTATTTGTAAGTGATTTGAACACAGGAAAAACCATTTGGCAGCCAGGAGTCTATGGTGGTTTTAATGGTTCTCCAGTTTTTGATGATGCCAATGGATTGATGTACATCATGGGGCGCTATTATATGTATGCCATGAAGATACCGGATTAGATAGAATGAGCCCCTAGCCTAGAAAGCTAGGGGCTTTTTTGAAATAGTAGGCCGTAACGTGCTACAGTATTGGTGACTTTAGAGACTGTGTGAGAATTTACCTTAGATAGCTCCTAAAAAAGTGGAGCCAAGCTAGCAAAATTTGTATTTGCCATTTCGTTCCCATTCTAAAGGGGAACCAGAAGGGGTTATGAAAGAGATAAATGCAATTTTTGCAACAAATTTGGGTAAATTCGCTCAATAAATAAGAAAAAATTAACTTCTTTTTGGACTTGTTTTTAACATAGAATACAGGTTATCACTAACTTTAGAGTTTTGGCAGCCCGTAGAGCACCTACGGGAAGAGTACTAGCTCTGACCAAGACGCCAGCGGTAGCATCCCGATACCAATTGGGACTAGGTACTCCTAACCACTCGTAAGAAAATCACTGTATCACATACCGAACCTGAATCCCCAAGTCAGTACGCAAACGACTGTCTATCAAGTCATTACCAGATCCAATCTGGTCTAGATTTTTCAAGAAAGTCGCTGCCCATCTAAATTCAAAAGTCCAAGGTCGGAAAGGTCGATACCGAATATTAATATAGGAGCGCATCCCTTTCTCGTAATAAGAAGGAATAGAAAAAGAATAGAGCATATTGTTTTCATACGCATAGATGCCTGTGGCATAACTATCCGTATCAAAAAATGCAACTCTAGCCGTCAGCGAAATAGGACTTTCCCAAGGGCGATAAATGATGTCTTGATAAAGCAAAAAACCAGACTCCGACTCTTCGATACCAGGTAAGGCCAATCTAGACCACTCTGCCCGAGTGCGCAACTGCAAACTTCGATTCAACTTCTTAGAAAAATGGATCCGATATCGGTACAAGCTTTTGTATCCCACACGATGAATGGGTTCACTTCCTTTCGGAAAATTGGTCTCCTTTACTTCTTTTCTCGCTTGGACGTACAGTTCTAAATTTCTACGCAAGTAGTAGCGGACTCGAATCAAAGACTCACTCCCAGAAGATGGGGCATCCACCTTGAACCGCAACCAAGGATGTCGCCAAACATCGTGATACAAAGAAATGGTCCATTTGCGGATAGGTTTAATGTCTAGTCCCACATAAAGGCCCCGTTCATTCACCGTTCCATTGGTTTCCGCAAAAGAAGCAGAATGTAGGGACTCATATCCTTTCGGAAAATGTCGATAGAGTATCGCCAAATCTGTATATCTAGTCAGACCTGTCAACATCCCTGTAACATGAGCCGAAGTACCTTTTTGATCAATAGCCGACTCTCCAAAAAAGTAAAATTTGCGTAAGCTAAAAGAGTAGTCAATACTATTATTGAATAATTGATTTCCTTGAAAGTAAAAGCGATTGTAAGGCTTGGGTTTCCTGCGCAAGCTGGCACTTAAATGCTCATACAGCGAATTGACGGTTACTTGCCATTTTCTAGATTTTCGGCGCAAGACGGCGCCAACAATCGTATTCTTAATGGCATGCTTATCTTCAATTTCGCCTTCTGTTCGATGTAGGCCTGAGATGAGCAGGCTAGACACAAATACTTCATTCTCAGGGTCTAAAGTGTCGATTTCGGCGACATTAGCATCATTTCGTTGATAGGAAACAAAAGCGGTGAATTCTGTTTTTTTATTAATTTTAATGGTGGTGGCGGCTCCCCTTAAAAATTGGGCTTCTCGGACAGAAGCAAAGGGCCGCAACACCGGAGAGCTTCGACGAATACTCGTCACAAAAGCACTCTTACCAGGAGCAAATCCAGAGTAATAGATAAGCCCTTGCCCCAAATTGAGTTGGTAATCCCCTAACGCAATCGCCTTAAAGACAGGGTGCACTTTGTTGGCAAAAAAATGAAAAGAATAAAAGTCAAAACCATTCTTGTTATTTCCTGTAAAAAAGGGCTCTCCAGGATCTTTTTCTGCCGTAAGGCCGTAGCTGAGTCGGTTGTCGTATTGATAGCGATATCGAAAATAATATCGATTCGGATCCCCCAAATAAGTTGGGTCTAGCGAATCCGCCTTAGGAATATACCCCTTCCGCAAGGGGAGTGTTCGATTCCAACGAAAAAGAAATTGGTTTTTGCCACCTGTAAAAAGTTCCTTCCTGCTGATGTGATAATCTTGGAAGTCGGCCCGAACCTGTACAAAAGGTAAGATGTTGCGAATGGTCTCTAGATCGAGCTGATTGACGGATTGTAATTCATAAGTCGAAATAAAATCCCCATTTAAAGCTCGGTGACTTAGGATGTTTTGGATTTGGATATCTGTAAGCAACCTAAGTGACTGCAAATCGGCTTCATCAGCACGATTCAGGTCTAAAGGTCTATGCCGAAAGGCTTCCAACGCATCAAAAATAGTATTGTCCTCTACGCTTTCTGTTTCGGAATCTTCGGCTACATTTTCTAATAGATCCGTTGCTCCTTGCGGAATAGAGTCGGTCTGCGCAATAGAAACTAAGGGCGAGAAACCTAAAAAGAGTATAAATAGTTTGCTCCAATTCATGTTAAAGAAGATATGATATGGGCAAGATACATGGTATATTTCATTTTCTGGGGTATTTGTGATGTAATGTGAGATTTATCTCGCACTAATGGGATGATATTCGTGTATTCGTGGCTTCTTTTTTAATTCTTTTAGGTAGCCACTAATGTACTAATGGCTTTCATCGGGTGCATTTCAAAATGTCGTATATTGAAAATCATAATTTAATAAATGGATACCAAATAAAGACCACTGTGCCAGCC
>JAUTBZ010115536.1:0-16379 GCA_032361785.1 Lepetodrilus galriftensis
CACACACACACACACACACACACACACACACACACACACACACACACACACACACACACACACACACACACACTCCATGGCAGCTCAGAACTTAAGTATGGGTAATTTGTGTTTAAAAATATAACTACTTCAATTATAAAAAGTGCATTATTATTATCCCGTTCATTGTATCACTTCACCTGCTCAACTCCCTGGGGAGTATTGTACCCAAACTAAAAGATCAACATTAAATATTACCCTAGGCTACCCATTTCTCAGCTGTGTAGACATGATTGTGGATCTATAAGCACTTTGCTCTAAAAAAGAGTGCTACACCGTGACGATGGCACCAGACTCGAACTATCTCACCGCTATCCACTTTATTCTAATTCAAATTGTTTAAGTCAAATATAACTAATTGATGAATTAGCCTCACGGATATTAACGTGTAATCGAAGTCTCATTGGCATTCTTCTTCTACGCAGTACCAGATATCAAAGACTTCATATGTAGTGCTTTGTTGTACGTCCGTGTACACATACTGTGTAGTTGTATATTTATACACCCACAAGCTGTAGTCGCATTGACCAAAATACATGTAGCTTACACTCAAAACGTATTGGTCAATTATATATCTATACTATAGTACACATATACTCGCTTCTGATGATAATTCAGAGGAGGATCACAATCATATGAATATAATATTTCCATTGGTGTTGAATGCATCATGACAACCTGGTGTGTTTTTTTACATTATTTGGCAAACCTCAAATTTAAAATATAAATATACATTTTGCAAAAATAGAAATTACATTAACACTATTTGTCGTTTCATTGTAGATGTGTAGCAGATGCTAATTAATTGATATTAACAAATCAAGTTACGTATTTGTTGAAAATATATATTATACATTAGACAAATATTTGTTTTGTAGACAACGTCTTCACATAACCAAGGACACTAAACAAACAAGCAATAGTAGTATCAATATGGCGGTGTTATTAATATGGAACCATATCATTTATTATTTATACGACTGATTGAATACTGCTTTTTTAATTGAATGAGATAAAACATTATAAAATACCCAAACACTAAGTTAGAACATTGTTCCGGTAGTAAACTTGTCGAAAGTTAAGTTTCCGTAATTAATGAACAAGTTTGGAAACAACGACAACAAGCCGTTGATTTGGATTTAGTCAGATATTTCTACGAATATTAATTTCAAATAAGGGATGCTCGTAGAAGGTGTGGATATACTATGGAATTCTACATATGGATAGTATGCTAGGACATCAATCAAGACAGCAAGATAACGTGAATACAATTTGCAATTAAAACTAAACTTTACAATCGCAAATCGAAATGCTCATTAATAGGTCATGTTGTTCGTTTTAGTTTTATGTTCGCAATATGCATTCAACCGTCATTAATACATATCAATATGTAATAAGTTTAAATGTGTATATCTAATGGGTGTCGTCTCAACGTGTATATTGTTTTGCCTTAAAACTAGTTATAGTGTAAATACATCTTGGTCATATGGATCAACTGTAACTCTTCAAACATACCCATACTGTACTAGTTCAAAATAAGTTAAAGGAGTCAAAAATATTAAATATATATGATATTTACTTACACACTTCCAATTAAGTAATTGCCTCTGAAAATTGTGTTTTTAATTTCGGTAATAACTTAAGATAGGACTTTCATACAATTCAATTATCGTCCTTGTAAGTACAACGCTGTGCCATGAACATCCCTTCGGGAATAGAATTCAGTTGTCCAAGACAAAGTAATGGATAAAACCCTTTCAATTTAGTATCCCACATTGTAATGCATAATATATAACAATATGGGTCCTTCAACATTGTCTGCGCACTAATACGAGAAGTATTGACATCTATGGAGAAAACCAACACAAATGGTCTTTCTTCATGCAACACATACAAAACGATGCCCGTATTACATTATTGACACTGTTAATGCGATGTGGCGACATTTATTTTTGTTGTTGAAGGAACCAACGTGCACAATTTTAGAGCAATGACGTCAACAACAACAAATGTTCTAATTTCATATTGTGTTTTGCAATCAGAAGATATTCTATGCTAAAAATACTGCACATACATAACAATAAATCATAAGAAGCATGATATATACGCGGTAATTAGCTGTATACAAATCGAGACAAAAGCAAGTCACTATATATGTGCATGCATATACTTTGCTATATAGGGCCTATTGTATTGTTTACGTCATTGGTGATTGCATAAAATATTAGCAGTACCGCGTTTTTACGGAATACTAATGTTTATAGAGATGACATACTTGACTAAATTCTGAAACATTTCCGGTCATGACGCGTGATTTTATACAATTTTACTCATGTCTTTGCAACTTGTGTAGAAATCAAATTATATCGAAATTGACGTCTATTTCATATTTCTTCAATTGTCAAAGGTTACCAGCGAATATAATATTTACTCTTTTTTTTTCATTCAGGGAAAGAATAATTGGTGTTTATATTTCACTTGTACCGTACACAAAATGTGTATAGTTGCATCCTATGATGACAATTACATTGAAAATACTAACATACATAACTAAGGGAAATAATTTTAAGCGTTGAGCACGGTCAAAGTAACATGAGGCATGTGGAATAAGTAACGGGTTGTATCAAGTACGTGTGTAGCAAAAACAAATATATTTATGTTCAGGTAAAACCGTACTAGACCACTGTATAGGTCAACGATCTGTCATAGTATGTCTTTAACATTGTATTCAACAACATCGATATATGTTGCCAGTTTAAATGGAAACATAGTTGCCAGGGATGCGCAGTCTCTACCCCTTAGGCATTATGCAAGTGCCGATGGTTCAATGAACTCACAAATAGTCTATATCTCTCATTTCCATTTAAACGATTCCTTAATTGACCATTTTGATTATTATTGTGACCGTCATCCTCAAATATCCTGGGCAAGGTTTTGCTTCCTATAGTTTGGCATGAAATACATTGACCCCTCATATTTCGTAGATTATCTCGGTAAATACTTCATGGAATGAAAAACAAAAAACCTCCATTTTCTAATTTCATTCTACCTAACCAAAATTAAAAGATTAAAAATATTGCACTGGTAATAAAAAATCTGTTTATATAACGATCACCAAATAATTGGACTAAGTATTATTTTATGCAGAGGGGCGACGTTCAAAAGACAAATAGGCTGAATTTGCACGTGCGGGTATGTGAAGAACAGCATCAGTATGTCCAAATCAAGCCTTTTTACCCGTTTCTTCTTTCGAACGTCGCCTCTCTGCATAAAATAATACTAAGTCAAAATATTTGGTGATCGTTATATAAACAGATTTTATATTACTGGTGCCATATTTTTATTTTTTTTTATTTTGGTTAGGTAGAATGAAATTAGAAAATGGGAGTTTTTTTGTTTTTCATTCCATGACGTATTTACCGAGATAATCTACGAAATAGGGGGTCAATGCATTTCATGTTAAACTATAGTATAATATTCCTGGACTTTGTTGATGTTGAAAGTAGACAGTGATGCGAGTGTGTTTGGGTTGTGTGTGTGTGTGTGTGTATGTGTGTGTGTGTGTGTGCATATGTGTGCAAGCATGCATGCATTTCAGTGATATATCAGTACGTTATCACTATTAGTTATCACACAAGCTATAAATATAGATATATACTTAACGCAAGAATTCAGCGTAATGCTGAGAATTCAGCGTAATGCTGCTTGAATGTGCAGTGTGCCTGAGTTAAAGAAAAGGAAGAATGTTCATTATTAGAAAATACCAATCTAGTTTTCAAATGCCTTGTCAAACAAAACTTATTTTAAGTTTGGTTTCTGAAGTACAGTTCATTCATTTCACAAAGTTCCAATCGGTGAGAGATTGAGAATGTTGTCAGGTGACTGGTGACGGTGATGTGTATGTACATGTCTCTGTGTTCCAGTGATACATCGGTCCGGCATCTCACAGGTGACGTCAGGATCCCCCGCCCTCACCCCCGTCTCCTCCTACTACGGTCGCAGCAGCAGCCCCAGGACATTCCTCTCCGGACCCGAGTCTAACCAGATCGACGGCATCACCTTGGGCAGCCATATGGTAAGACTTGCACTGCTCAAATTAACCCTCTCCATGCTGAAGGCAACCAGATATGCCCTAAAGAGCTGTACCTGTGCCTAATCCAGCAGGGAGACGATTAAATTAAAGGGGGACATGGGGATCTTTTGAAAATCTGCAATGTTCAAGGTATCCAGACTATGGCACCCCCTGCAAATTACAGATTTTACCACCATTAACATTGAACCCATGGAGAAGAATCCCTTTGTTATTTTCTTAGTTTCTAACACTGATACAGATGCTCAGACCTTGTTCGATCTGCCATAGTCTAATATCACATGGGCCGTCTTCAGGCTCCACTACATTTCACTAATAATTAGGGGATTACCTTCTTTTGCAGTAGTGATACCAAGATACAGCATGAAATAATTTTTGTAGATTTATTTTCAAATCTTTCATTAATTAGTAACATGTAGAATATTTTTGTAAATATTAAAAAATTTTTTTAATATTAATGTTCAAAGATGATCTTGCCACTTACAATAGAATTAAGTCTTTCATTGCGCTACGGTCATTCTGTGGTACGAGGGAGTGCCCTGGTTGTCTGACAATGACTTTTGATGCATTTATTCCTGTTTCAGAAGTCAGCTCTACCAGTTGTTCATCCAGACACAGATCTAGCCAACACTGCAGATCTGAAGGCATCAGCGTCCATAGACACTTCGGCTAAAAAGATTTTTGTTATCGGTTCTGATGAGCCAGATGACAAGAATGTTGACCAACCTTCGGATAAAACGTAGGTTACTTGGATAATTTATGAATATTTATAGTCTCTATAAAAACAAGTTATATTTTCGATAATATTTGGTCTCTAAGTTATCAGACATTTGAAAGGGTTTTTAGTTGGATGCGTTCAGAAGTCTTTGAAGCGTATCCCACTGCAACATCAAACAATAAATCATTCCCTCACTGACTTACTTTCGAAATGTCTATGGAGTGCTACAAATTATAAATACTATTATTTATATTTCTATTATTATTATTTTTATTTTTATTATTATTTTAAATCTTGAAATCAACTCTAAACCCCATTTAAAAAAGAAATATATATATATATTATTATTATTATTGTTATTATTATTATTGTTATTATTTGTGTTACTGTTATTATTTCAGTCCGAAGGTAACAGTACTGAACTTTGCGGACCTTCCCTCAGCTGCCAGTCCAAAGTTCATGTCCTGGATACAGAAGCATCTGATTGGTGGAGGCAGTCCTTCAAGGGAGACAACTGCAGAACGGATCATCGACATTCTTTGGTGCCACGCTCTGCAGTATTCTAGCAATCAGATGTTCCCGTGCTGCGCGGTGTTGACAAAGAACAAGATCTTCATAGAGCGACTCACGGACTCGGATTCCGGGCTGCCCGGAGTGCCGGACATGGAACCGTTCTATATAATCCCCATGTGTAACGTCCAGCAGCTTGTTCAGGGCTGCTGCCACGCCTATATGAAACTAGAGGAGTCTTTCGTTGGGAAAATGGGGACGTTTATTCTAATAGGGCTGGACCCTTCAGCAGTGCGAACATTTACTGAGTCTTTCAAGAAACTGTGCCAGATCCCGACTAATCCCAATGCACCAGACATGTTAGACTTGTCGTGTGATTCTGATATATCGCGTCAGATTTTCAACATGGAGGATAAGTTGGGCTCTTCGTCTGATCGTGTTGTGTTTTCTTGCGTTGTAGTAGCGAAGCCTTCCCAGACGAGATGCTTGCTAGTGCTTTCCGAGAACCAAGTTTTTCTATTAGACTTTGACTGCATTTATTGGCCCCAGCCTTCTTTTGAAAGTGAACCCGAAGAGATGTTGCAGCTCGGAGTGATGCAGCATCACTCAATAATGGACAGAATCAGTGATATAAATATGTACGGTGAGTTGAACAAGGTCAAGAAACAGAAAAAAAATGCTCTGAGAGAGACGAACATTAGATTTAGTGAGTTCGGATTGTCGATGACTTACCACGAGTCGTCGGGCGCCAAAACGTTCAACGTCCTCTTCCCTTCCACGTCCTCCCGAGACTTCTACCTCGACCGACTCACGAACCTGAGAGCCGAGTACGCACACCGGATGTCTCCGACTCTCAGAGAGGAACCGGAGGGCGGGAATGAACACGTGGATCCTCCGGACCGCGGGACGACCGGACACTCGGACACTGCCAGCTCCCTGCCGTCCAGCTTCGACCTGACGAAATACTACGTCTCCAAGACCCGCCCCGATGTGAAGAAACCCGCAGTGACCATCGACAGCACTGCCCCACCGACTGTCGACAGCACTGCCCCACCGACTGTCGTGGTAGAGGAGGCGGACAGCGACATACTTTTCTCCTCAGTACGAAAGCAAAAACATAAAGAAGCCATCTATTCATCTGGAGATGTGGATACCAAAGAAGAAGATTCGTTGTTGTTGGCATACCTGAGTATAGAGCTGGAGGAACATCTCAAGATCTCCGTGCGAGATTACAAGCTGGTTCATCCTCTGCCCACAAAACTGAAGCCATTTTTGTTAATGGACGGAAGGGACTTGGCGACGTTCTTTCACAGCATCATCGCGGTGAAGATGACGCCAGATCGCGGGGTGCTAATGGAAGAGCTGCATCACGTGCTGTGGACAAAGGTCGTACCATACAGCAATCCCAAACTGGAGATCCCGACCTTGGTGATGGTCAGCACCAGAGGCGTCTACTTCGTGTCCGACTCCACCCAGAACAAGTCAGGGTCGCGACCTCCCTGGATGACCCACGCCCGACACACGTCGGACTCCGCGTTCGCTTGGAAGACTGACGATGGAAAGACCGACGTCAGATCCGTTCCCAAGGTGAAGAAGCGAGGCTCAATTAAGCCGTACTGCGTGTTGAAGTACTCGGACATCCAGCAGATCAACGTGGGCCTCTTCGACCAATGCATCCGTCTCACCGGGCAGGACGCTCACACTGTGTTCACCCTGGCGGTCCGGGACAGTCTCACCACCAGCAGCTTCCTCCAGAAACTCACTGGAGTCCTCTCCCTCATCGTGGCGTCTCCGATGGTGGACAAAGACACCCAGGATCTGGAGCTCGATTTCTACAAAGCCTTCGCCAAGAGGACCAAGTCGACCATCGAGGGTCTGGAGTACACCCACCCCAGTCAGGTCAGGTTCTGTTACCCCGGTGAGGACGCCATTGAGGACATTCTGTACCTGGTCAGGGAATCGATTCCCGGCCTCCCCAGCAATAGCAAACAGATACTGTGGATGTACTTGTTAGGATACGTGGTTCCGGAGGGGTATCTCATCGGAGCCCTGGAAGGAATCGAGCCACGGTCAATCATTTTGACCAGCACGCATATCTGTCTCGCGGAAGAGGACATCGTTACGTATCCGCTTCCAGATTTCGTACGCGGATTGCCGGAAAACCCACAGCATAAGATCATTGAGTCGCGAAAAGTGGAAGACCTGAAGAGAATTGTCATGTACAGCTCGTCCCCGAACGTCCTGCAGCTCATCTTCATGGACCAGAAGGACGAAGTAGTCGTGGACACGTCACTGGATCACTTCAGCGAGGTCAGCGGAATCAAAGGGAGAGAACCCTGTCCAGAGTTCTGTTTCCGGCTGTACATCCAGAGTTCTGGGGAAAAGGAGAAATTCATTCTACAGATCAAGAAACATTGGAAGGAGTTGAATCCCGAAGTGGGGAGAATTCTTGATATCGTGACGGAATAAGAAATAAAATCTGACCAACCACAGCTTGGCATCTTTGAAATGGAATTACTAAAATTAATTTGTTGCAGTGTGAACACTCTACTTTATTTTTCTCATTTTTGGTTACAGAATACACACACAATATCCTTATAACTTACTCCTCACTGACTTACAAACTTTCATTTTCTAACTAAATATTTCTTTTTAATTTTTTTCTTTTTTTTTATAGAAAGTATTTGCTAGCTAAATATCTTTTTCTTCTTTTGTTTTTATTTTATAGAAAGTATTTATGCATAGAAAAGTGCTGTCAGTCGATGCGATACATATTCTTTACATCAGTTATCTTGATGATGAACTATTTAGTATATTGCAAGTTTCTGATGCTCTACGATTGGGAAGACCTGGGTGAGAAGACCTGTGTTCTTGACTTGTATAAATCATCAAAAACGAAAGAGGTCCTTCTAACCATTGAACTGCTAACAAGAAATGTGTTTAAACTGGAATCGCAAGTTTGATATAAATGATCTGGGGGCCTATTCTCGAAACGTTCTAGACAATCTTAGCGATTCTTATAGTATGGCTACGAACTGTTCTTAGGCTAACAAGCTCGTAAGTACGTTTCGGGAATAGGCCCTCTGGGTTGTATATGGTTTTTACAGAAAGTTTTAGAATTTTGATAGATACACTTTAAAATTATAATAACCCCCAAATAAACATGTACACAATACATTATGTATTAACTTTGTAGGCAATTTAGATGTGCATGCTTTTTAATCAGTCATATTTACCCATCTGGCACAATTCATCATTTTGCACAGCTGTATGTAGTATTCAAATACAGCCAGACTACATGACAGTGATACTATGCCCATTGCTAATATGTTTTGGTACACAAATCTCATCCTAAGACATTAACAAAACCTTAATATTAATAGAAACATTAAATTAACTATTGCAGAGTCGTCGCCTATGGGTGAGATATTCCCGCTGCGACATAAGGCATTAATACAATCAATCAATCAATCAATCAATCAACTATTGCAGAAATATCTTTCGTAGGTTACATATGTAAAATATTCTCAAGGCAACATATTTAGCATTATATCAGTCAGTTTAACTCCCTCCATGCTGGAGGCAACCAGAGATGCCCTAAAAGGCTGTATCTATGCCTACTGTAATCCAGCATGGAGAGATTTGTATTTATTGAGAAGTGGATTCTAACATTTTTCAAGGCAGTGTTTTACAAAATAATTATCTTTCCTACTGCTATTTAGTATATTTTCTTAATTATACAGATAGCTTAATTGTGAGGGTGTGCTTCTTTAATATTATAGCATAATCATGAATCAATCATGCTGTGGAGGAAGAACTCAGTAGGAGCTATTTAACCCTCTCCATGCTGGATTAGGCACGGGCACTGCTCTTTCCTGTTACTAGTACCTCCAGCATGGAGAGGGTTAAGTAATGTGAAATCGTTATTGCAGAATTTAGGATCATGTGTAGAGAAAGTTCATTTGTTGTCATATCATGGTATGATTATCATAACAGCTACACAGATAGAATAGAACTCTCACCTCATTCCAATTATATTAGTGTGGTTCTGTTATTATGTATCTGATCCTGCTGACAACATACCATCTTTTTTAAGGTATCATCATTAATTATTTCCGTGAAGGTAGACCATTAATCATAGTGATCATCAGAAAAATAACGTTCACAATACTTGGGGACGTTTTCCATCTTAACACTGTTCATAAAATATACTGGAAGTACTAGTATGCTAATATTTAATTTATTTTAAATACTAGTATATTAAATTTACATTATTTCCAATATTTATTGGAAATACACCTAGATTCCTATTCCATGTTTACGTTTTCTTAAATATAACAATTTTACATTATTTTCAAGTTGAAAGTGTAAAATATGCATGTAGATTAGATATACGATCTCATTACAGGAAAAGTATAATCCTATAATCTGGCCAAACTGTTGTGGAGACGTTAATTCATAAACATGTCTGAATACGGAAAGCTAATACCCGTAACCCTATTCATGCCGGAGGCCAGACATTGTATTTGGTCTCTGATACTAACTAAAGTGATATACAGTAGTTCTACTGCTAATAACCAAGTATGCATATCATGACGGACCATAGTGCTCTGGTGTGCTGGTGAAATCGAGAACTACTAGTAACTACTACTACTACTACTACTACTACTACTACTACTACTACAACACATTTGGTGCAATTCCTGGGAGTACTAGTTCCTACATTCCTATTATTGTTAACGACGTGTATAGGTTATATGTAATAAACGAACTCACTCATTGAAAACGTTATTGTTTTGTCATTGCATTGTTTTGTTTGAATGTCCGCACGATATCATTAACATCAGATCCGACGCTCAGAAATTCCCTGTCCGAAATTGCAGCAAAAGAATGACAAGATATTTACGGAGCGAAGTCAGATTTTAATAAGATTCATGTCCGCACTGCAATTAATTTACGAAGAATATTATTATATTTGTGAATCGGTGTAAATAGCATTCGACAATAACTCTTAGAATTAACGCTTTGTTTGCAGAAGGTTATAAGCATTTTAATATTCATGACCACATAATCTGTATATGTGATGGCATTTTGATTAATTTAGTGATACATTTAGTGAATGTTTGATGAACTAATCGCCCGTGTGACTTTGGAGTGTATGCATCTTTGAGTAGCCACACATGTTTAATAAGGATCAAATTGAAAAAAGGGAAACATGAACAACAATATAGAAATAATCTTTTAACAACCAGCTAAATAATGGTATAGAATCTTTACCCAAATGGAGATCAATTTAGCATTAATATTACGTTCTTGCATGTTTCAAAACATTGTGGAATAATGCTTGTTTATACTTGTGTTTCCATTAAGTTTTCGAATGTTTGCTCTGCAAAGAAGACATAATCCAACGCAAATGCAAAAAGGTTTTCAAAAGGTTTGAAAATATGTTTCCATCTCTCGTATGCACAATGCTACCGGAGTTAGTATAATTTCCCGATAGCATGTTTTTCGTGATACATTGATTTATTCTCATCATTCTGTAAGCATTGCGCCTACTGGGCCTTAACATGCATTACTGTCATAGTTGGCATACAATTATGAACATTCATAAAGATATTTGTTCATAATGGAACGTAAATGAACCAACTCCAGGTCACTGTGACACGATTGAAATAGTGTAAGCTGACCTAGACAAGTCAAACATTCGTCTAAAAAACTTTCTTTTTAAAGGCACAATATCACATACTGTATATTTATGGTAATTTTGGAGTAGTGCTTAGCTACAACTGCAAAGTACATCCACTTGACATACATAAAAGCATATTTGTACTTTATGCTGAGCGCCAAGCAGGGTGATATCAACTACCATATTTGTGAACGTCTTTAGTTATGACGCGGCCGTGGTCCTGTTTACTCTCAGTGACAAGTATAGTTCTACGGAGTGACAGTGGAGCCACGGTGTGCACACGATTAACCCACTCTTTTAAAACAACCCTAGCCACAGCTATGTATTTCCCTTAAATAATGTATTGGCAACGTACTGAACGTAGTTGCACTAATTAAATAACTACATGTATATGCGTTAGCTACCGTCTGTCCTTGGCCCAGTTATGTGCATGTCTAATTACGCTATCGATCTATCAAGGTTGTGTCTATACATAGCTGTAACTTTGGTCTTAATTGTTGTGTCCAATTAGAAATAGTTCTTGTTAGTAAAAATAGCATTAATCTTGCATAGGGACCAGTCACCACGGTGTGATATCCCCACTGCGACGTAAAACACTAGTTCAATCAATCAATGAAGCCTAAGTAAGGTGTCACTTTGCATATATTATACGTAACTTCAACATACTATAGTGTATACCCACCAACGGGCACTAAACATGAACATATTTCAGGAGCGTTTTTTTCTCTAAGTTGGCATAAGTTGTACCAAATCCCTTTCTATTGTAAATAAAATATGAAAGGCCAAGATTCGTTTGTGGTAACTCGTCTGACTACACAGAGCTGAAGGTTCAAGTTCGAAATTTGAGCTGTCATGTAACATACTTATCATTACTTGTGTATCTTCAAATTTATTTTTACCGCTCCATCGGCAAAATAGACGAGTGGAAAAGTGCATATTATACGATAGTTATTATAATTACCTTCCTTTTGACATTCGGAGTAATCGGAAATATACTCAAATTACACTATCCACTAAACAATTACGAGGAAGTTCCTTGGGATTATTCAGAATGTTTGCATGATCAAATGTGGATGCGAACGAGGTATTATAAAAGCCCAGTTTCAAGCTCGCTAAAAAAACAACCCGCATCTCTAAATTCGGACTAGCCTATATACATGTATTCTGCATACGATCTACTACTTGAAATAATATTGAACCATTCTTAAAACCTGAATTGTGTTCATATTTCCCCATGTGAAATAAAATCGTGTGATATATTTCTTCATAAAAGAGAACTACCAGACTCCCCAGCGAATCTGCGGCGAACAATTTCTTATTCATTCATTGCGAGTCTCTGACGAACTATGGTCGTTTCAGTAATTGCACAAAAACCACTCTGGAAGCTCGACGGCGACCAAGTTCTGCTTGCTAGGAGGACGACGTGAAATTGAACACGGCAAGCAACCTCCTCTTGCAATGTCTTCAAACGAAGAACATACTCCGCGATCAATCCTGCTAGAAACAAGAAATCCAAAGTGATCGGCTCGGATCGTTCCTCGATCGATCTATCGATTACAGATAGTGTTGCAGCTCCTGTCGTGTATTGTTTTGAATTGTGTAGCTGTAACAATCGGCACTGGCTCACGGCTCAAGATGGAGTCTGCATGGGACTGTGATTCCGATGGACCTAAAGAACACGATAAGATGGTAAGATTCAATAGTGATGGGTTTTTTCTATGGTAGTGTTTTAATAATAAATGCATTTATCTTTGATCTGCATGTGTTAGGTATGGTGTCATGTCCGTTAATATTACAGGCGCTCGCGAATACGTCCTGTGTTGGCCTGTATCGATCTGATCTCAAGATGTTTATGTTTTTGCCCCGTAGGTGTATACTCGTCGAGGCAGATGAATCGAAATCAGTGTGGTATTAGTAATGTCCATGAATACATTAAGTAGATTGTAGTAATTGCAGACAGTATTACAATAAATGTAGGATAATATTGGGAAAGTTGTCATAGGAAATGGTCATGTTTCTGGTTGTAAACAGCTGCTCGTAAAACAAATGGCCATGTTTCGTGGACATTTATTGACGAGAAAATTATGCTTTGTATTGAAATGCAATGTTTGCAACCAATAGTATTATCGTACACATGTAGTATCACATTGTACAAATGTTCTGTAAATGAAGTAGTGATACATGTCTTTCTAAACAGCTGCTCGTAAAACAAAAAGTCGTCATCCGTTGACATTGACGCTGAAGAATATATTTTCGTATAAAAAATGCATCCACTTTGGTTGCAGCAGATGGTCCAGGATATCGTTTCTCGACGCTCTTAGATCCACTATGAGACCATATAGACTAATAGCGCCCTCGTAAGTGCACGATCCTCATGTATTAGAGATCGCTACGAGAGTAATTATTATGGTTTCGTAGTAGATATGAGAGCTTCGAGAAACGATATACCCTACTATAACTAAGGCTGGAAAGTAGCCTTGGAAAGATGAAACGTGTATAGTACTTGAATGGTGCTTCAGATATAGTAGGCTTGGCTTACATAACTGAAAATATTAACTTATCTGATACACGTTACTGTCACAGAGTAATTGTTTTCCGGGTTCAAATCCGGCCCCGGGAGCTCGTCATCAATGTTCGCAAAAGTTACCTTTCAGATGCGATATTGATATGATGCGCTGTCTGTACCGTGTCAATGCAGTTATCGTCCTTGGTCTGCCAGTACCAGTATTACATTTACTATTTGTTTCAATATTTGAGAGTGTAAAGTATGCGTGTACAGTAGACACACGATCTCATTACAAGGCAGTACTATCCTATAACCTGACCAAACTATTTACTGGGGTGAAGTCGTTGCTCGCATGTTTACTGCAACATTCAGCGCTACGGATGTTGCGGGTTTCCTCCTGCACTAAATTAGCAAGCCGTGGTATAAGTGAAATAATCTTGAAAACGGTCCTAAACCTCAAATTAAAATAAATTTAAGATAATAATATTTATTTGGTTGGAAGGCATCTTTGTAAAGGTAGGGTCCGGATCGGATAGTACTTGTATTGGACGGGGCCCCAGATTTAGACTGGGCGTAACTACCTGAGAGTATTGACGTATATTGGACATGTTATTGGCAGTTATTGCCACAAAGTGATTTGAAAGGCTCGTGATACAACATTGTGGCATAGCTAGGCAATACCCATCCTCTGTCAGAAGGGTGACTCACTTGAACTTTCTTCGCTCAGCACATAATGATGGCGCTGAATAGTAGTAGGGATGTCGGTAAAGGGTGGAACATGCCATGTCCACACAACAGGACGAATAGTATATCCTATAGCTGTGCATTAGACTAGTATTTTGTGAAAATCCAACCACATATTCCCCAGGATGTTTAGATGGTCAAATGAGTGTACATGATTCATTGACTGAATATTGTATTAAATAGGAAGTTATACATTGCAAACTTCCCATTTATATTGTGTTGAGAACGACAAATGAAAGGCTCATATACTTGCCCATTAGTAATACTGCGGATAGCACTATATATGGATTTAGTATGTATTCTCATAAAGCGACATAGGCCTACTACTACTATAGTATATCTTGTTCAACCCTTGCCTTATTCTTGCAATTCAATTATCCGTCGTCGTACATTTAATGGCTCGTATTTTAATGAGACTGCTGCGCTAGGCCCTGTGCTACAGTTATTATTTGGTACGAGTTGAGCGAAATAGTATCACCGAAAGTACCAAATATTCATGAGGGATCAGACATATTCCTAACATTAATAGGTCGGCATATTGACCTATTAGCGGCGTTATCTTTAACACTAGTTAAAGTACATCTAAAGTTAATAGGTAAAAAAAAAAAAATGAAGACACATACACTACGGTGCACGAATAAAACATTACCACCTGCGAACTTTTCTTCCATTCCACTGTACACGTAGAAATTGAATTCTGTTTCAACTGAAGTGGTTTCGCTATCGACATCTACGTCAATTGCATAGAAATTAAACCACTTGCAACAGTCTGCGTGTACAACGGAGGATGTTTTAAGTGGTCCGTACCTGGGGCACCAGACATGCTTACACAATACTTGCATTATATATTTGGAAACTGCAAATAATGGCATAAGAATGCTGGTATAGATGGAGTCGAGTCTACCAAGCATTCTCCAGGACCCGGCCTGATGGGCTTTACCCATACTATCGTTCTTTTACAAGGATTAGCAGTATTTGCATCTACTACAGTTTATTTCAAATTATATATCATTTATATTATTTGTATATATGACTATGTACATATATACTACCCATATGCTACCATGTGAACCAATATTGACAGTTCTTTTCTTATACTAAGTTTCACAGCTGACATTTTGTTTTTGAAGATTTTATAGTATTTTGCTAAACATATTTTATTCCAAAATAGGCAGGACTGGGTATCGTTTCTCGAAGTTCTCTTAGCCGCTAAGAGACCATAGCACTCTCTTAGTAGTGTATTAGCTATCGGAAAAGAACGCGCTCTGGTCTCTTAGTGGATAAGAGAGCTTCGAGAAACATTACCCAGAATTTTACTACGCAGTTATTTGTATCAAGTATATATGCATGGATAAATAATAGCAATATACAGTTGTTGTAATTAATTGGTAATTTGTATTCAAAATAACGGAGTTTATATAGCATTCTTAGTATTTGGAACTGGATCAGACCGCCTATACAACATATTAGTGGAACCAACGTCTCGTGATGTTTCTGTTTGCTAGAACCAAGCCATTATCGGATTCAGCGAAACTGTGGTATAGTACTAGCTCTTTGTCAGACCCTAACTAGTATATAAACCGGAGCTTTATAGCCTCCCTTTCTCTTTATTTCACCAACACTCTGATTTATGATTGCGTTGGTTATTGCTATTGCCAAGAGGTTAAACGTGAGAGCCATTTCTGAGAATACAACCAATTTAACGTGGCTCCATATACATACCGTAGTAGATTATTAATAGTTTTCCATTTGACGTAGATTATTAATAGTTTTCCATTGTACGTAGAAAGATAATATAAAGCAAAGTACTGTATGTCTTCCTAAGGCTATTGCCAATGGCAATGGGGAAATGGTTCCATCGACCCTGATTCATTGTGTAGTTATTATAAATAGAACAACTTGTCTCGGTCTTTATAAGGAATGTTATATGTTTCATATTAATGTCCCAATATGTTTCATATTAATGCCCCGATGTGCACCAGAAATAGCTGTCTATATTTGTATTGCTTCACACACACACATACACACACACACACACACACACACACACACACACACACACACACACACACACACACACACACAC
>JAUTBZ010115647.1:0-16375 GCA_032361785.1 Lepetodrilus galriftensis
CGACGCTCTTGTAGCGCTACAATAGTTGTAACTGGGCTCCCGCCACAATAGAAAGCGTTGACGTTACAATAGTTGTATCCTACAAGAGCATCGTGCAACAGGCTCCTGGCTTATATTAATTAATGTTGATGAGTATACGTGAGAAAAATTATTGACAGAACTGTATTTTATTTGTCATTAAAATAATATATAAAGCTAAATTTAAATGGAAAAAGAAAACAGGACAAGCACAGGCCCTTGATTAATTTCGTGGAGTATTATATCATGTGAGGGATGCTTCTCGACTGCTTCAGGTTCTCGGTGAAGGTTGGCGAGCGCTTCACTCTGTTCAACAACGGCTCCCTGATGATACAGGCCATGAAGCCGGAGGACGCCGGCGTCTACAGTTGTCAGGTCTCCGGTGGCAACGAGGTGCCGCAAGTAGAGAGGCACATTGTCCTGGTCAAAGGTCAGTTATTGTTAAAGGGACACTTCGGTATCATTTTTTTCTTAATGTATTGAAACTTTAAAATGCAGATAATTATCGACCAATCGGATTTGGTTGCGAGCCGATTTTCGGGTACAAACAAATGTCTCCAAATATCAAAACATGCTAGATATGGTGTGATTGGTTGGGCTGATGGAAAATTTGCATTTGTGCGGCGGGTATTATAATTCCATAGAAATACTTCAATAACAAAACAAGTAACTAAATTGCACTGGCATAATTATTACAAATTATTATTTTCTAATCGTAATCTTATCTTTCAAGTGCCCCTACGGATCCTTCCATCCCCGAAGCTCATCAAGATCGGTCCAGGAGACAACGCGTTCCTCCACTGTCACGTGCTCGGACTTCCGAAGCCCACAGTCAAGTGGCTCAAGGACCGCCGACCAATCAGCAGCACCGGACACTATCGCGCCTTCGACAACGGCACTCTCATCATCATGCATGTCCAGGACTACGACACCGGGGAGTACCAGTGTGTGGCCGAGAATGGAGTGTCCAACACCGTCACCAAAACTGTCAAACTCGTCATCAGAGGTAACGCTTATTAACGCATGAATCAGAAAAATAATGTTCTCAATGACCCTGGAGTTTCAAATGAATGCAGAATTAAATTGTTTTTTAATTCCATACCTCAATGAACATACACAAAATTGGCAGGTGATCTTTTAAAGGCGTACAATCACAGTTTTTGGACATTTATGGTCAAATGGATTTTACCTGAAAGTATGTGCAGTTGATTTGTCCACACAAGTTATTGGGCAACAAGCTTAATTTAATTTTCTGCATGTCAATTTTTAAGAAAATATATTCATATTATTTTTATATATTTCGTATTTTTTCAGAGATAAAAATAAATAATTAAAGTATATTGAAAACAAGTGGGATACGTGGAAAATATAGCTTGTTGCCCAATATACTTGTGTAGACAAATTAAATGTACATGTATATACTTTCAGGTAAATATGTTTGACCATGAAATTTTTCAATAAACCATATCGCATATGCCTTTAAAGACTGACTACCGTTTTGTATTATTATTTTGTTTTCACTCATAGAGTATGGAAATAAAAACAAAGTTCAATCTGAATGATCAATAAGCACAGGATACATTTTGGCTAGAATAATATAAATTAATATTAATAAGTGATCCCTGAAAATAAACTCTATGTAATACGGTAGATAAGTCAATTTTGTATATGAATTTGTGACACTACAAATTTACCAAAGGATTTTTAAGATATGTTTGCTGTTAATTTGTTTACCTGAATGTCAGGAAAACAGCAGTGTGAGCATCTCATGGCATCGTTTGCTGTTCATCCTTTGATTTCACTTTGATCTATTTTCCTAAAATGAGCAACATCCCTTTCCAATAAACCAGTTCGAAATTTTGAGTATATGCAGACTACATGTGTGCGAGTTTTAAGGGTGAAAGCACATGAACCACAACTGTATTAGGCACTGTACATAGTGCTAATAGTGGTTCTATCATCTACAGTATTTGCATTACATGTTTGTTAAAACCACTGTAAAGTATTCATGTGATTTTGATAAGCATTTTAATAGCTCTATTCTGTACTGTTGTGTGCTTTCACCTTTGACATGTACATGCATATTCTGTATGCATTCAAAACGCCGAACTGGCAGTATTATTTTCTTTTCAGTTTTAATAACAATATTGAAAAATGTTTTCTTTTCACTGACTTTTATTAACATTAACAAGGCTTGTTTATATTTCCTCTTTGAATGAAAGTTTACTTTCTATTTAATTTATTTGAGACTGAAAATTAAGAAATTTATTAAAAATGCTATCTTTATTTTATGTTCTAATGCCATTATATTTTACTTTCTTTAGGTAAGTAAATTTATGAGTATGCTGTGCTTGAAAACTAACACTGTTTCTCCTTACGTATAGAACGCGTTAGCGCAAAACTGGATCCATACAAGGGCAAAGTTATCGAAGGAGGCACAGTTCGATTACGCTGCACAGGAAGTGGTCATCCTCGGCCCACAATGCATTGGGAGAGAGATGGAAAAGAGCTGACCACTGGAAATAAGGTCGCAATTCACGGTCGCGAATTAATTATACGGAACGCAGGTATCGAGGATTCTGGGATATATACTTGTGTCGTGAAAAACAAACACAACGAATCGAGGGCGGTGACCATAGTTCAAGTTACGATGCCTCGTAAGTAAATCGACCAATGGTGGGTGGTTGTACCGTACCGCTCCAGACGAATCACAATGTTGTGTCGATTTTCTTAAATCATCAGCTGAATCTTCATATAGCGTCCATGACTATTCGTGAAGTGCTGATTATTTTGTTAATTCTCTTCATTGCATGTGGTTGTGTTACTTTAAATAAATAATTACTTTAACATTTAATTGCAAGATTACTTAACATTTGTTGAGCATGTTTACAACATTTTGCATGAATTCATTGCTGATTTGTAATACGTACCAACATATGAATTATTAAATGCTAAATTAGAATATTTAAGATACATGTTGTCTACTGTATTCTGTATTGTAATTACCATATATGTTGTTTGCTTATAGTTTCATTGTTATTATTCATAGATAGTCCTTGTGGCAATTGTTTTGGATTTTGTTTATATATTTTTTTTAAATGTGATTTAAAATAAATAATACAAAATCATTAAAAACTATTATTTAAAAAAATCGTTACAAAATCATAATTAAAAAAGAAATCTTAAAAATAAAATCATTAAACAAAATCATTTAAAGTCATTTTAAATAAATCATTTATAAAAAATCTAAAAAATTGTCACATATAAACGTCTTAAAAAAGTACTACCATACTTCATAAATGATTACCGTACTTCATAAAATAATTAGTCCATACTGGTTGTTTTTAAAGATATTTTATTTATTTATTACTATTATTTATTTTTCAGAAATACCGGATGTATGTGAAGATACTCTACCTCACATGAAGTGTAAAATTATAAAGAAAGCTAGACTCTGCGGCCACAGGATGTTTTCTAAAATGTGCTGCGAGTCCTGTTCCCGGTCACGCCATCACTGAGAGGAACCTACCGCACTTCCTCATCAACTTAGGAGTTCATTATCACCCAGTTGTTAGAAACTATCGGCTGACCGACTAACAACGGCAAAATGTGTGTACAGAAGGAAAAGAATCGTCAAAGCGTCAAAGTGCTGATTTGTGTATATATATACATTATATATATAATACTTACGTTTTTACATCTGTATGTTTGAAAGCCTGCTGAGGAGAAACATAATACACATTGAACCTATCACAAGCTGTCAATCATCCAAGTGAGTGACAGTACCCGTTAGCCAATCGGAATACAGCTATTATCTCAAAGGGGTGTTGCGCTTTGTGATGGGTCAATTTGGCTGGAACAGACATTGAATGTTTTTTTTATATATAGGACTGAATGTAACCAAATGTTGTTCAAATGATAATTATTTAGAACAAGTCATACTTCTATGGTGAGGATGGACATGACTTGGAAATAAGTTTGTATTTCTTTAGCTGCAATTTTTTTTGCTAACAATAAATGAAACCTCAGACCTCATTTGTAGATTTGGAGTGTACATGAGTGTAACATGGTTTTTGTGCTACAGAACGATATTCGTTGAATTCACATTGAAATTAATTTCTTGGCGTGATTTATTTGTCATAATAGCAGGCATGGCAATAGACAATTGAGATTTCAGCTGAAAACAAGCCCGGGGTCGTGGGTGCTTCAGCGGCCAAAAGCCACATTCCAGGGCAAATAAACTGACCCCTGGATAAATACGCCAGCATACACAGAACACTTCCATGCCTGCAGTATACAGATAATGTGTAACCTACCAAGGGTCCAATTTGAAATCTAAATGAAATCACGCCCAAATTAGAATGGAATATTTTTTCGACGTGGAATTGACGAAAATCTTGTCTCGCAGCGAGTTAAATAGTAGTTCAGTGAAAGGAAGAGAACGAATGATATTGATGTTGCACAATTATACAGTATTGCATCCCTGTAGAACTTCTTTCACTCAGGTATTTTTCTGTCGAACTTTGACAGAAAAAATTTATTTGTTTTCTATTTAGTTTATGAAAATTAGCATTTAATGCCAAAAGTGGCAAAGATCGCTGTAAACACAACGGCAAGCGTGTGTCTTGATATAATAGAAATAGCATAGATACTATACAAATATTTAATAGAAAGGAAACATTCTTGATTGCAAACATAGTTAACATGTTAGGTGCCAAGTTTCTCGTGAAGTAAGCGGTGCTATTAGTTTCATTAGAAATATTTTACATTTTTAGCAGTCTACTGAAAACACATTACCGGGTACATGGTATTTTATGAATGCATTTAAATTGTGGCCATAATATCATCAGTGTTCACAACTCTTACTTGACATTTCAAATATTTTTACTGTCAAATAAAACAAGAAAACATTATTATGGACTTAAGAACCCTCTGAAAGAAAACGATGGATTAGTCTCCACAGGACACAACTAAGTAATTTCATGGCAAACATTACTTTAATTTATTGACTTGTCCCTGTGGTAAATTCTTTTAAATTATTTGTAATAGTATAGTTACAGTTCTATTCGGCCAATGAACGTGAATTCCATTAAAGTCTCATACAATCACACATTAAGTGGTCGTTTTGGACCAAATTGGCATTATAAATGCAAATTACCCATATATATTTACTTAGCATACATATAATGGCTTTTATACCTTAAGTGTATGTATTTTCAGGTAAAAATGTCTTAGATCATTATATCGGTCAGCCATCTATGATTGGATGCCTTTAAATTACAAATTAAAAGATTTTAAATTTCAAACTGAATTTTGTAATGTTGTATGTTTTACTTGTACTTTTTGTTATAAATTTGTACAATATTACTGTCAATAGAATTTACCTCACTTATGCAACTTACAAGATGTTTGTGCTAGTAGAGCTGGACTTGATAAGCTATTTAGTTTCAACGAGTTTTGATTGCGTGCTGTATTTATTGAATCATTTTCTACCAAGTATGGAAAGCTAGTAATGTGTGCATTCATGATGAATATACTTGTAGTTGTATGCACTCTCATATCTGATGTTAGCTTTATGCAATAGAATACACATCAATGTATTACAATATGTTCACTAAAAACATCAGCAGATCTTCCAAAACATATTTAAGGTACATGAATAACTAAGATTCTATTCTAATTTGAAATATTTATGTGGACTTATTAACCCTCTCCCTGCTGGATTAGGCAAAAACAATGCTCATTGGGGCATTTCCGGTTGCCTTCAGCAGGGAGAGGGTTAATTGAAATACAAACATCAAATATCAGTAATTTCAAAATTCATAAAAATGTATTTTAAACTTCAAGAACAGTCACATATTTGAAGCATCTGCGAGTTGATACGATCTCCTCGGCATTCATATGAATACAGTATAAATTCAGACTATCAGTCTATTGCAAACAATATTATTGAACATGTCTAGCTGACCCGCACAGTATTTCTGTTAACCCCTTCTCTACTGGAAGCAAAGACTGGTCGAAAGGACTTGCTACTAAAATGTATAATATTGTAGGGATTAGTTTTATAATCATCAATACCACCATTGACATGTAATCATTGATACTGTTGTAGTATTCTCTATGACATGAAGTCTTTACTTACAATTCATTTATGTCAGCAGGAATTCAGCAAAGGAATCATTGTTATTGTACTAGTATTCTCTACGACATGGGCTTTTAACCCTCTCCCTGCTGGCTGCTGGATTAGGCACAAGCACTGCTCTTTAGGGCATCTCCAGTTGCCTACAGCAGGGAGAGGGTTAATCATTGAAGTCCACAGGAATTCGGTAAAAGAACCAAATGTTTGAAAGTTTTGTCGAAATATAAATACATTAACTTATATGAGAAATACTGTAAGTCAATAGATCGACATAAAAATAAAAAGATTACAAAAATGTAATTTAAATTTTGTCAGCTGATTTCTCTTACTTTTGACTGGAATCAAAGTTGGCCAACAGTAAAATAATTACAAGATAAAAACTTTATACATATTTCTTCATTATAGATGGAAGTTCAGTATACAAAAAGGCATCCTCTGAAATGTGTTAGATTTCTGTCAGATTCAGTTCAGAATTGTATTTAGTGTGCCCTCGATATAACGACCTTCCACCTCCATGGATTCCACAGTATTAGTCTTGGCCTCCATTTAAAAAATAAAATAAATAAAAAATGAAATGTTTAAAAATTTAATTACCACAACACTACTGGATTTTGGCCAATTTCACTATAATGTTGATTGCTATTAACATGGGAGCGGAAGAATATTGTGGATCATAAAGTGATTGTTATAATAGAGCATACCTTTGCCCTACTCTTAAGCAGTGCCATATCAGATATCTGGGCACCTCCAGGTGTCTGCAGCATGGAAAAGGTTACACATGCATTCTGCCTCTGGGCCTCGACATAGGGCTCGGTGTGTGTCACAAATGTCAATAGATTTTCAATTGTAAAATTGTATTTACACATCTTTTTTTACTCACATTATATATAGAAGTTGGTCTTTAGATTTGTTGTCACTGCTATTAAACATCTCCATTTTTTTCTGTTCGTCGTGTTGTATTCCGATGCCATAGGATTGCATGATATCTTGGGAGTGATAACATTTACATTTGGAGTGACTGATACGCTGGGAGTGATTGACATCTATCTACACAACCAAGGGTGTCGACGAAATATGAAGAAATATAACAAAACACTATTTAATTATGTTAAGATTTTATTCCTCTCATCGCATTTGTACTGGTGTCGAGGGAAGATAAAACCAGTAGACATACATTGTATATCGTATTGAATGTCACAAGATGCACGTACAGACAAACAGACAGACAGACACACAAACTGTGGATAGTTGGGTGGTACTTTCACTCTTCCTTGCATTTCTAACAACATTCTTACCTTGGGTCACTTACAGCTAACACTAATGTACATCAATGAGCAGGTGTCAAATGTATATCAAAGTGATTCTTTTCCTAACATGAAAACATCGAACTTAATGAATGCATTCATCAGACATTGGTGCATTTACTGTCCTCTTTGGGCTACATGACCATGTATTATCAAAACGAGTCATTATTCTGAAATTAATAGTATTTGTGAGAAGAAAAATGATAATAATAATTGACACAGAAACATATGAACTAAATGTTTGGGTGTAGGAAATCTATTTTGTAAATACAGTAGTTAATAAAAAAAAAATATATAAATAAAATGTTACTTGGTTGAAATTTGACTGGATAAGCGTCTGCATGACCTGCAAATCACCAAGAGTAATAAAAAAAGACAGAGAAAGTATTTTTACAGAGTAGTATCATAATTGTAGCCTCATTGGACATTGGAGTTTGTGATACTTTGAGGAAGAAAACAAAAAGTAGGCAAAGACATCATGTCTTTATCGTCTACCGCCTGGCCCCCATTTCACGAAGATGTCATAACTGGTTAGGATGTTACAAGTGTATCAAGGCATCACAAAACTGGATTCACAACACTGTCATAAATGTTAACACAGGATAATCTAGGGACTAACATTAACTATGGTATGGTAATCACAAGTGCCTGTACCTATTCCAACAGAGAGAGGGCAAAGGTGGACTCGCACTGGTCAATCAATTGTAACGATGTGTTGAATCACACTGTGTGAGCGTACATGCAACGCGATTCGCAACGACAGAGATCACATGAGTAGAATAAGTTCTACTCGTATGACAGATTGACTCAACTGTGTGGGTGAGCCTTCTCCCTACTGTATTAGGCACAGGCATTGCTCTTTAGGGCATCTCCAGTTGCCTTCAGCACGGAGAGGGTTATGATGACAACATAATATATATTGTACTCATGGATGCTCTATGATGGTTTAGCATCTACTTGCTCTACTGACTTCCGATGGACATACACTCAACAAAATATGTGGAATCATTAAACTCGTGATCACAGTATTTCCAACAGACAATGATCAATTCAACAGAACTCGGGCTTGACAGTAAGGATAGTCCGCCTGCCCCGTGACGGGTATTATCCACAGGCAGACAAGTAAAATATCCCAGGGTTGCGTTCCACAGAATGACTGTAGACCTACGACAGTCGTAAATCCTGTACGCCAACATGGAGGTATGGCTCTCGTAGCGCTACGATTGTTCTGTGGAACGAGGGCTGGATTAATATAACAAGCCCTTAACCAACAGGACACAGTGTCTCAAGAAGTTGATGCATAGCCTTGAAACCATGATGAAAAGCAACTGCACCAGTTGATGTTGCACTAATGATAATTCAGGATTTTAGTAGTGGCAAATTAGTCCACCAAATCTGGTGTGAAAGGTCGACATGATGTTCCCAGCACTTCGGCATCCAGGGCTCAAGAAGCGAGGATCGTCCGCCTGCCCGGAACAGGTATTATCCACAGACCAACAAGTGAAATAGCTCAGATTACAAGCCCTTAGCTACAGGGCAAGTAGATTCATGTTGGACAGGTGCCTCAAAATGTTAATGTAGAGCACTGGTATTAGCACCCTCAGCTGGTGCTCAAAATCTTACGAACATCCATCCGCAGTGACTATGGTACACAATGGTACAGAAGACTGGCACCCCTGCATTCTAGTATGCAACTGCCATCAATACGGTACTGGCCGCCTGACAACATACCAGCTCGGGCTGCATGCCTCAAACCATGCCAAGGGGGATACAGATCGACTCCTGGACAAATAAATAGGCAGATCTGCGGAAAATTGCCATGTCCTTGTTGTTGAACAGTTTACGGTTTTGATGTAATCTTGGCCTGTGTTCCACACAATGGTCGGAGCATAAAGAGTCGTACCTCAATGACGTATACTATAGAATCAGACTTCAATGCAGTAATTCCATGTAAAGTGGACATCAGTTGCTACGACCTATACACCGCGAGTCTGTAGTCACACACATTATTCTCGACAAAAGTCCCATTCAACATATCCGTAGTGAACGCTGAAATGAATACAGATTTTCTGGGGGAATCTTTTCATTCACTTTTTTTCGTATAAATATACTACCAATCAGTAGTGGATCTACTTTCAACACTCGCAGAATTTGTCTAATAATGAATCAATGTTCCATGTAAAATGGCTTTGGTTTGTGTAGTGTTCGAGAGCACTAAAGTCAGGGGCAATAATACAGGGGTAAACATAATTTCTAATGTTCGTACATTCTCATGCACTTGCGATATTGGTATGCAAGAATTGCCGAAATCTTATCTTATCTGACCCCTTGTTATGCTGCTTTACACATATTCCGTTCAGTCAATAATGCTGCGCTATTAACCCTCTCCCTGTTGGATTAGACACGGACACAGCATCCAGCCATGCCCCCAGCATTGAGAGAGTTAAATTATCAGCCAAACGGCTATAGTAGCAAACAAATAAAAAAATCAGGAAATTCAAGTGTACTGCTATCAGATCTAAATGTGACAAAAGCCATGGGGCTGAAAATAATTGATTATGGTAGATACACAGATATTGGTTTGGATGTTTTCGAATGGAGCACATATAAATATTTTGCAAAACAAGGAAAAAGATTCCTTTTAATAATCTGTGCTATCAAAAAATGAGTAGGCACATTCCAAACACTTTGTTATCTGTGAAACCAATGCTTTAACAATGGAAGAACATATTAGCCATCTTCAGTCTCTTGGGTTGTATACTCCCCAGGGAGTTGAGGTGAAATTAGTGCATACTGATGCATTTACCTGGTTAACAATGTAAGTATGGATTTGAAGTATAATAAATATGCCCATTATTATTATTGTTATTATCGATACTTTCAAGTTCTGGACACTCCCAAGAATGACTACCAACATTACACTGAAACAGGCAAAACTGAACACAATTCTTACATGATATACTTGTCACTTGCAATTATCTCTTAGCAATCACAAACAAACAAGTAGAACATTGTCTACACCCAACGGGTTAAATTCTGTTTCACCAAGGGCACTTTTAAAGTTCTGATTTTTTGTTAGTGTCAACTCTTGAAACACGAGAAGGCAGAGAATTTGTGCACACCCGAGTCCTGTTCAGCAGAACGATTGTACTGCCACGAGTCGCCACTCAGTATTATTGTATAGGAGTTACGACTCTTGTAGCGCTATGATCGCTCTGCAGAACGGGGACCAGGAAAACAATTTGGACTTGATTTTGATTATCGATATGCACCGCTACATAATCTACTTCAAATGAGCTTATTTTGTTCTCTTTTGATAGTATGTATTCAGCACTATGAACATGATAAAATGAAAATTAAAACTTTTACCGCGTGGTATTGCTCCATCTTGATTTCATGATATACAGTTACAAACTAGAATTAAACGATAAAAGCAACTTTAAAATGTTAAATGAAATGTGCTGGACAAACAGTAAACAAATGACTAATGTAATGATCAGCTGCATTTTATCCCTATGAAATGTTGGTTATGAGTAAAAATTGTGATAATTCGATTGTATTTACATTGATGATAATGAGTGGGCGCGCATCAAATGATGTGAAAATGATGATAATAATGTCATGTCAAATCTAAAGCAGATTTGTACAAGGGTTTCAGGAACAGCTCAACTGGTTTGCTTTTCTAAAAAAAATATAAAAAATTGTAGCACACTCCAATTAAAATACAAATTGACGTGCCGAGTGAGTTATTATTTTATGTCGTAGCAGGACCGAGGCTTGGGAATTAATATAAAATTAATTCCTTGATAACCTAAAAATTATATCCAATTAGTTTCCAATTATATTATGAATTATTCCATAGGCGATGACACATTGCAGTGAACCCTCACTAGCTAATGTGTACCATCTCTCCAAGGATGGCAACTGAGCTCAGACATCTGATCATCCATACTATTAACACAACTACATTGAAATGCAGGGATAAGAATGGGAAATTGTGTTTTCAGGTTAGAAGTTCTCACTCGCCCGGTGGCCCGTGGCTACCTTTTGTTATGGGCGAGTATCTTTTTAGGGAAATCGTTCTTCTTATTTGACTTACTAGCCCGTTGGTTTGTTCAATGTTATACATTTTTGCACTAACTTCTGTAGCCAGCATCCAGGAAGCTGATGATCCAGGCGGGCTTATGACATTGACCTAGGAGCCTCTGGTTGTGTACTCCTGAGGGAGTTGAGGTGAAATTGGTGCACACGGATCCATTGACACTCAAATCTGCAGAATATTATCATCAATGGAAATGGTAACTTCTGCAGAATTCAGGTCGGTCCCAAGGGTAGGTTCAAATCTCGGTTATTTGGCTCTGAGATATGACATTCTATTACCAGACTCTAATTATCAATAGGACATGTCAATACAGGTTTTAGAATGTAGTGACAATATTCAATCATAAACTGGTCCACCTCTACAGACCGTCCTCATAATCAGATCTAAAAATACATAAAAATCGTCATCCATACGCTGCATGATCTCAGATGCTCGACTCGTCAACAAACCAGTCGAGCCGATACAATAAATTACAACCAGACTTTTGTACAGTGACAAAGTTTGCACTACTGTGGAAGTTTTAAATACACAATAAAGAATCCAACTTAACTATTTAACCCTCTCCATGCCAGAGGCAACCAGAGATGCCCTAAAGAGCAGTGCCTGCGCCTAATCCAGCAGGGAGAGGGTTAAACGAGCTACACTTACAAGGGGCGACAGATACACAATGACTAAATAGGAAGCATTTAACTGGCATTGCACACTGTCGGGGTTGGGAGGGGAATAAATACGACACCCACTGGTGCCAACCTTTCTGTTTTGGCCCCTGGAACCACCACCCTGAACTCGGAGGAGGGGGTAAGAGTCTAGCTCTTCCCTTTGGTGCTGACTCGTTTCACGCCATCAGGCGAGCTCGTCGCGTCGTCGCAGATTATCGTCTTGAGCTCGTCAAGTCGTCGCAGATTTATTTTCGTGCCGAGTGTTCGAGACGGCCGTAGCACTTCACGTCACACCTATCCAGCCGTTGTCGGAGAGAAAGCTCATTATTTTGCGCCGATGTGTTTTGTCCATGCCGCTGGGATAGCGGATCTTCACAGGCAGGCCTCGTCGCCTTTGGAGGTAGTCCTATGAGACGCAGAGTAGAAATAATAATAATAATGTGTTTATATATAAATTATGCACGGAATACATGCTCATAGTTCTGCACTATCATTAATACTGTCAGCATGCTTCAAAATAACATCTTGCCCCATTTGTCTTTTTGTTGTACAAATAGCTTTGTATAAATATTAGTCAACACGTATTAATATTACAATTTCATAAATGGCAAGGAACATAATGCACACTGTACTTGTAAATGTCCTTACTTTGATAATGCAGGTCTTTATAGTTGAGTAGTTGGCAGGTGACATACCAATGGAGTTGCATAGCTGAAATACGAAATATTTCACAAAACTGTAGAATAATATAATAATTACAAATAGAAACATAGTCATTGAGAGAGTGAATGAGTGAGTTAGTTATTGTTTTATGTCACAGCAGGAATCCATCTCGAGAGAAAATAGAGGTAAATTAATATTGATTTATTTATTGTTGAAAATATAAAGGGAACAAAATATTTAAAATAAATAAATAAAAATAAATAAATTGCTGCAGGCATCATTCACCCATACGATTATCTATGTGATGGTTGTAAGAAACATGTGATGGTTGTAAGAAATAGCCATTATCAGAAGGTAATGGGGGTGCTGTCTGTACACTGGCCGTGTGTATTTCAGCAGTACAGCACTGGGCGTACTCACTTTCCTCTCCCGGTCAGACAGCATCTCACAGCCTGGCTGAACCACCAGCTCCTTCCGCGGCTCCTCCGGCTCCTCATCTTTTACATCTGAAACAACGTGCAACAATAACATAGATGCAGGGCTCTAGACTAACATTCTGAGCAATTTAACTTGCCCCTGTACGTCGGGCATATGTTAGTCCAGAGCCCAGAGATGGTGTCGTCTCCATTGTGTGTGTAGTGTGTGCGTGCCCGTACAGGTTTTGAAAAGTTTTCTAGGTTATTTCACTATAATTGCTCATTCAATATAGCTATAGTTTGCAAATTCTAGTTAATTATCTGATACAATGGTGTAGAGTCATGCGTAGACTTTCGAGCGTGAATTTGGCAAATGGCAAATATTACGATTACTATTTTTTTTTTAAATAATTGATTACAAATTATAAATAAATATCAAACAAATTTCTTCATAGTCATTAAGGTTGTTGATTAACATGTAAAACTTACCTTCGTCGTCGATGAGTATATCTAATTTTTCGACCTTTCCTCTGAAAATTGGAAGCAGCCATGATGAGCATCCCATAACAATAAATTAAACAAGCTTCATAGCCCCCCCATTAATATGTGTACATAATTGCAATGGAATATAGTCATAGATGATAGCATGATAGAGCTTTAGAGCCACTTTCAAGATTCTTACACTTAGTTCAGCGTTGTCAGTCTATAGCAGGATGAAACCTGCAACATTTGTGGCGCTGAATGTTGCAGTAAACCTGAGAGCACTGGCTGGTACTGACGGACCAAGGAGTTTAACCAAATTGCCATCATACAGGCAGCACATCATAGCGTGATCGTGTCAGAAAATTAACTTTTCCTCCATGGACAGGATTTGAACCCAGAAACTTTGTCTCTGAAGTCCAAATTTTCTACGATTGCATTACCATAACGTAAACGACAAACTAACTGAAATTGTGACTTACTCTGCCTTTTTGGACACTGTTGAGTTGCGTTTTGTTGGTGTTGAGCTGCCCTGTATAGATTAAAGCATTGAGAGAAATGAAAAACGTCAAACTGAAGACAAAATATCTGGCACACAACGGAAAATACGTGCATTTGACAAATGAGAGAAAAATTAAACATGACATTTCATATTACTGCTCTTGTACAAATAAATACTACAAATTACAATAGATACAAATGTCAATACCTCTATTATTCATAATAACCAGTTTGCATGCGAAAACCTCCAAGTTATAGTCAAAGACAATCAACGACAATCCTCTTAAAACAAAATTTTACAAACATGTATTTCTATTGGCAATCACTATCAGATCCCTGTGAACAAATTATTTCAGCAAATATATCTTGGATATTCCTACTGGCAATCAGAAAACCACACTACACACTTTTAAAATCCAAATCCAAACAAAAACAAGAAAAATAAATAAATAAATTAACTACTTTCGCTAAACGCTTCAGTGATATGAAAACATCATTCTGTCCATCTGCCTCAATCCTACTTTTTGTATAAACCTCTCATGGATATTAGAAATGCATAAACATGTGTATTTGGACACCATTTAAAAAACTATACTCAAGCATTTTAAAAAGGGCTCAACAATGTGCCCATACATGAATAGTTCCTGCAAGCTTTTAAGATATATATAATATAACAAATGTAGAATTATAGTAAGTTAACTATAGCAACAAGAGAATATAACAAAGGAACTAATGTGAGGAAAAATGCAGTACATTGTCCCCAATTTAATCACTGCATTTGTCCCTCCATTTAACCCTAACTGAATATCTGAATAGGAGATGAAATAATAAAAGTTATAAAGGAAAGATGAGTAAACTATTGTTTCGTCACAGCAGGAATCTTTCACCCATACGCAATGAAAAAGAAAGATTAATAATCAGCCATCGTGACCATATCAGTTTGAGGCCAAAATCATAGATCAAACATCTAAGAGTTATCCAATTGTTTTAAAAAGAAACATTTTAAGTGTATTCATGAAATCCTATTACTCCACTACCAACAATCTATTTTTTTTAAAAACAATCAGCATTTAATTTAGATTGTCACTGTCTTGTAGCCACCTACTTATATCCCAAAAGTCATCATATATAGATTAAATATTCCTGCTGTGACAAAAAGCACCAATTCATTCGGATATCAAAAAAGGGCTACCATATTCTCTAAATTTTCACAAATATATGTCACGTCTTCTTTGGATGTTTCTATCTCACTGCATTGAGATTATAGTGTGTGCATTATAAGCCCATTTTGAGGGATATATTATCCACAAAACTTTCAATTACTTTTCTTTTTTGAATTGGGGTTTACAGTATCTTTCTAGAATCGTTCACTAATATCACTGTAGTTTGGGGCAGAAGGAAATCACCGTAGTGTTGAATGTTGCAGTAAACCTGCAAGCACTAGTTAGTACTGACAAGACCAAGGATGATGACTGTATTGCCACTCTACAGTCAGTGCATTCTATCAATATCGCGTCAGAAAGGTAAATTGCGCGAACATTGATGCCGGGCCCCCAGGGCAGGATTTCAACCTGGAACCTTTGACTCCGAAGTACTAAATGATATTGACATTGGATTGGCATGCATGGGGGGAAAACAACAACAAACGAACCAACTCCACCAACAGTCGTGCACATTTAGAATAAGATGTACAAATATACAGAGACTGATATTACAACTAGCCCACTAGTCGAGTCACTTCTTACAACGGACATGCTGTTAACTATTCCAGTGTCATGGTGATGAAAAATAAAAATAATATAAAGTGGGATAAAAGGCCCATCAGAAAAGCAAATGTTAAGAACTGCATGGGACTGTTGAACTGGAACAAGCATTTAAACTTGTGTAACCGGCACGGTTTTGGTCCTTCTCAGGTAAACTATATTTCATTTTAAACCTTATAAATTCTTAAAAGTTAATTCCCATGCCTACAACACTTGAATTAAATTAATTCACAAACCTTTAAAGGCATAATATCAGTCTGACACAAATTAAGTTGTCGTTTTGGACAGAATTGGAGTTAAAAATGCAAAGTACATGCTCTTAGCATACAC
>JAUTBZ010115758.1:0-16370 GCA_032361785.1 Lepetodrilus galriftensis
GAATATACCATAAGGTCGCACTATACCTATACATGTGCCATAGTAAGTATAATGAAGTTGATGTACATATTAAGAAAGATATCCAGGAAAACGTCCATATTTCAGGCGATAATAGGCCCGTAACCAGTATAGGTTCGTTCCGTGCATGACGCATCATACCAACAGCCTTACTGTTAATGTCCCCGCTTAGTGCTCAGTATTACATGGGATAAGCAAGGACTGGTCAGCTTGGAGACATCAAATGCATATTTGGACCAAATTTATTATGATTGAGAACTTTTCTCTGACTAATTGTCTGTGCTGTTATTAGGGTTGTCTTTGCTGTTACTTTTTATTCGGTAGCAGCACAGACAGTAACAGCATCACTCAAATAACTAGAAATGTATGCAATGACTTCACCCTATCACACATTGACATAAACACATTAGATTTCACCCTGACATTCCAAGAATCCTATAAAGTTACAATATTTTATAACGATTTGGGGGGTAAAAAATTATCGGTAACAGTATAGACAACTAAAATGACATTTACCAGTTGTTTGAAAATACTTCACTATGCTGACAAATTTCTAACACATGGTTTCATGCTGTCACTAGACAGGACATGCCTTTGAGACCTTTTTGAACTTTGTCACGCCACACAGAGACACTGTTATTTCCATTTCTGGTAACAGCATATATACAAAACACTGGGACAGGGTTATTATTACGCAATAAAAACACCGCTAGGAACTACATATTTTTGGGGGGTTATTGGATCATCTTCCTGGATGGTTAAGAGACATGTATACTCTAAAAGAAATAGGCTAAAGTTGATTATAATAACGTGTTTACATTAGGTAAAGATGTCTGTGTTGTTACTGGGACATGCAAACATGGCCATTTGTCGTCATAAAATATGTTTTTTAGTAACTAAGATGATGGAGTAGATACTATTTGAGCAGCATCTTTTGTGTATCTAATGGATATCTTAATTATAAACAAAACTCTGAAAGTAGGCAATGAAAGTAGGCAACACTTTTCTGGAAATCGCTTCCCGACAAAAAATGTTACCTTTTCATAGAATTACCCATATATGGCATTGCGTTAGATGTTCTGGAAATAACATTATGTATATAGGTCAAAGGGTGTTTTCCACTGATATTTATGTTGAGTCGCAGAATGTTGCTTTAGTGTGGTGTATATGATGGGTTTAAATACGTGTAATCGATTCGGTAGTAGACATACTAGCTTGGTTATATCGTAATAATGATTATAACTTTACATCTTTCATAACCCATTAAAATTATGTATCTAGTTGATAACATGGTGACTGGATTGTCAGGCAATGAATCCAGGAAACGTGAGTTGGTGTCTCTTCGCTACTTAGACGTATCACGCGAACAGCAGGAATAATTTATGTGTTTATGTTGACGTCATTTGAAATGTGTATTGCTATTTTCGTTTTGGAGTGAAGTGCTTCTCCAAATTAAGCCACCATGTATCTGTATACTTACTCAGGGCGATACGAGCTAACGTGATCCAACAGGGATGAACAGCGACTGAGATAAGTCACATTGTTACATGCATGTTCGTCAGAGACTGGTCATCGACTGGTCAGAGGTAGGGGTCAGCGAGGTAGGGGTCAATGGCAGTAATAAAGTGCTGAGGAGGTTATACTGACACGGTGGATACTGTAGGCAGGTGTTATGTCACCAGTCAGCTATGTGTGTGTCAAGTGTCTGTCATTTTCACCTCGTCAATCTCAGACCTACATCATATGACGACCTCGTTCTTCGCGTCACGCTTCACCGACTTTGAAGGGTTGGAGGTCACTGTGAGGGACTGGTGGATTCGTAATTGTTTACCGAGATAATTAATGAGGACATTCTTTAGAGTTCTGTTCATTATCAGCTGTCCATCTGACGACTAAAATAGTCGGGTGTAAATCGACAACACGAAGTTAGAGAGACGCCGGTATCCCCTGTGACATTGTGAAGACAGACTTTACGGGACGGTCCAATCACAGATACGGACACGGTCTCAAGTAAGTATATAATGTATGTATATGAATATGTAATATGTGTACTGTATGCTCATTGTAGCCAATTGGGCCACATATAACGGTCAACGTGAATATGTAACTGTTATATCCATAGTATAGAGTATAACTGAAAGTTACACATTCGCTCTGGAAGTGTAAGAGAAGGCTCTTTATAGCGGTAAAGTATATACATACATTAAGAACAAGAACAGTCTACATGTACTATGTGGACGACGCAACTACGTTGATTGTTGGTTCACCAGAACTCAATTACAAAATAACTGGTGCAAGTATGGCACTCAAAACAAGGTCATACAATTACTGATACTATAATAATATAGTAGTTAATCTCGTTTTGGAATAGTTCTTAGCTACACCTTCAAAGTACATTCACTTGACACACATAAATATTGTTTGTAGGGCCTACTTCCAAAACCTTTTTAACCGATGCATTGTAGACAAAATTCCACTGCAACTCCAGATACAGAACTTTGCTTGTAGTAATGCTACTGACAAACCATAGATGTTTGAATACAGCATTTGGTTAGATAAATAATACTAAACACACATACATTCATACACATACACACACACACACACACACACACACACACACACACACACACACACACACACTCACATATACACACATACACGCGCGCACACACACACACACACACAAACATGCACACACACACACACACACTATATATATATATATATATAATATTAATTGCCAATGGATTTGTTTAAATTCTATAATATTGTATTGTTGTGTCATTAACATTAGATTATTTCTCACAGTTACAGATGTCATGCAGAAATAGGAAACATGACACGAATGCAGTTGGTGGTGATGGTGGCTACGGTTCTGACCGCCTACTCCGGTGTACAGTGTGTCAGTGAGAAGACCTTCATATTCCCAGGGACAAACGGAAGCAACGTCCAACTATCATATCCAAGGTCACAACACGGCGACTGTTTGTACGACGCCACACATGACCTAATCACGTGCATGAGAAATCATCGCTACGACGCCATCACCTCAACATGGCGGAACAAGCCAGAGAACATCACCTACATAGCGGTCAACTGCTTGGAGCAGCGCGTGTATTCATCACATCCGACCTGGTGCGTGTGCAAGGACAGAACAATGGCCGCGCACCCTCACAGGGGAACACAAACTGACTCCTACGTCTTCTGTCATCTAGACGCCCTCTACCGGGATATGCTCACACCGCTTACCTCCCTTGAGGTCCTTGACCTTAGATCTAACCACCTCTTCCGAGTTCCGCCCGGGTGTTTTAACGACCTCCTCAAACTAAAGTTACTGGTTTTAAGTGAGAACCAATTTGAAAGCTTTCTTGACGGGCTGCTGTGTCACGTGCCCCGCCTAGAGGTGGTGCTGCTGCGCGGACTTCCGCTCAAGCAGTTCCCGCAGAACGTCTTCCTGTGTGGTGACAACTTCCAGTCCAGTCTCAGGGTCATTGACTTGAAGAACAGTCACATTTCAAATATTTTCCCCGGGGATTTTATCCATCTTGGTGGCTTGGGTTTCCTAGACTTGTCGTTTAACCAGATAACGTCGCTGCCTAGTTTGCCTTTCAAAGGTCTCTATGCCCTGAAGACTCTGGACGTCTCCGGCAATCTCTTCACGAGTTTGCCATCTACATTTTGTTCTGGAATAGAACGTATTGCGACACTGAGAATTCGACATAGTAGGATGCCGGTGTTTACATGTTCCTGTCTTTCCCCCTGCTCCAGACTGACTACATTGGATCTGTCACATGGCGTCATCTCCACCATTGAGGGTCGTCCGTGTCACATTGAGGCACTCAGACACATCAATCTCAGCTGGAACCAAATATCGCACATTCCCTCTCAGCTACTTCACAATGAGACAATGCTGGTGACCCTTGACCTCAGCCACAATGAGATGCAGTTGCTGGGAGTAGAGGCACTACGTCACATGACAGGACTGGCGCATCTGGACGTCAGCTACAACCGGATGTCATCAATAGACGAAGATATGCACCTGGCCTTCTTACACCTGCAGGCACTTACAGTCCTGGACTTAGCACACAACCAAATAAAGTCCATCGCAAATGGTACGTTTCGTCATCTAAAATCCCTGTCAAGACTTTCTCTCTCTGGAAATAATCTTTCTAAAGTGTTTGATAAGACATTTACAGGTTTGTCCACGGTGCGTGAACTCCTCTTGAGCCGCAACCGTATTAATCACATAGAAAATGGAACATTTAGTCAGCTGGTAAAAATGCAAACTCTTGACCTTTCAATCAACAACATCTCATCTATGAACATTCGTCTGCCAAGCTCCCTACGGATCTTCAACCTATCCCACAATGCAATCTACCGTCTACAGCTCCACAGAGGGTTGACGGATGTGCGCGAGTTGTATCTACAGGACAACAGAATAGCGCAGATGGACGCTCAGACCTTCCATTCATTGCCAAGTCTCAGGATTCTGGACCTCAGTAGAAACTATTTACACTCAATAGCTGATACTTTCTTTTCTCTTGTGCCACAACTTGAAGTAGTACTACTACAGCAGAATAGTCTGTCTCTCGACTTGTCCAATGACGTGTTCAAAGGGGCACCAGCTATACGCACGATAGATCTCAGTCACAATCAAGTCCATGTCATTGACAACATGTTTGACAGCGATTCTCTCCGTGACGTGGAAACTCTCTATTTATCGTATAACAACATCACCTCTATATCAGATCTGAACACCAACAGACATACGGTTTCTCTGCAGGCCCTGACTTTAGAAGGTAATCACATAGAAACTATCAGCAGAACAGCATTCAGCCGCTTATCCCATCTACAGTATGTTAACCTCCAGTCGAATAGGCTCACCTCTGTCCCACGTTTCCATGCACGTGTCGGTGTACGGTTCTACCTGAAGAGGAACCCTGTGGTGTGTTCCTGTGACATGGTCTGGCTGTTGGAGCGATGGCTCGACACAGAGTCAGGTCAGAAGATGTCCACCTACGACTATGACGTGGATGTGTGTCACGTGTATCCCGCCATGAGAGTTCAGCCAATCAGGACGCTGTCCTCCTCGCAGTTTCTCTGTCCAGCTCTTACCAGGTGTCCTGTGTCCTGCCAGTGTTTCCTGCAGCCAAAGGAAGCTGCCGTATATTTGACAATCTGCAGACACAACCTGACCGAAGTGCCCTCCGCTACACCGGCGGATACTCGTATCTTCTATCTTGACGGAAATAGGTTCGGCTCCCTTAACCGTCTGGCAGACAGGAAATACAAAACACAATCTCTCTTTCTGAACCACAGTGGCATCACGTCCCTGAATGAGAACATATTCAAAGTATTTCTCGACGTGCTTACTATCAATCTCAGTTACAATGGCATTACGTCGTTACCCAGTAACATCTTCCAAGGCCTGGAACAATTGAAAGAGATAGATGTAAGCCATAATCTTCTGACTATCATGCCCCAAGGACTTTTGGAGAATTTGCCTTCATTACAAAATATAGATATAAGTTACAACAGGATTGCTAATATTCTCCCAGAGACAATAGCCGAGCTTGACGACCTCCAGATATTTAGATGGCTGCACTTGTCGGGAAACCCTCTCAAGTGCGCATGTCCAAATTATGAGTTCCGTCTTTGGATTGGCCGCGCCTATAATCGTGTGTACGACAGAAGGCACGTGACATGTGACGGGGACATCATCCGGGACGTTGATGTGGACAAGTTCCGGTGTCCTTCCGGTCTGTCTGGTCCTCTGAGAGCGGCGGTCATCGTCCTGGCCGTGTGTGCTGCCGTCGTCCCCGGCGTGGTGCTGCTGCTGTGGTGTCGTGGCGAGGTGCTGGCGGTGTGCTACACCAGGTATCTGCCTCTGATGACGTGGACCAGGACGACGCCTCCACGCTGCAGGGAGCAGAGGCGCTACGACGCAGTGGTGTTGTACGACACCACGGACCACAAATGTTCCTGGTGGGTTAAGAACATTCTGCTGCCCAAACTAAGTGGAGGCAGAAGATCATTCCATCTCTACATACCCCAGGCTGAGCTTCAGTCTCACGACACAACCATCACCAACATCCAGAACAGCTACTGTACCATAGCCATTGTAACCAGCTCATTTCAACAGAACCGCTTTGCATTCGAGTGTTTCCGTCATGCTGCATGTCGGGAAATAAATAACGACAGTGACCATCGCGTGATCGTGGTCACGTGGGGTTTCATTGATAAGAATAACATGTTGTTGCCACTGAGGAACTACGTGGATCATAAGAGGACCATTGCCATCACGAGCATGTGCTTCTGGGACAAGCTCATCTACAAACTTCCCGACACTCTAAGAAGCGACCTTCCGTTTGTGCCAGCTTGTCCACAGCTAACCCCTGGCGCCCCCTGGGAGGAGAACGCATTGTAGTCGTGTCTGGAAGCCTCTCTTCCTGATGTTAGTCTGTTATGGCGCTCCGTCGGTCTGTGTAGACTGTTGTTATGGCGCTCCGTCGGTCTGTGTAGACTTTTGTTATGGCGCTCCGTCGGTCTGTGTATACTGTTGTTATAGCACTCCGTCGGTCTGTGTAGACTGTTGTTATGGCACTCCGTCGGTCTGTGTAGACTGTTGCTATGGCACTCCATCGGTCTGTGTAGACTGTTGTTATATACAGGTTGACGTCAAACTACAATTAAATCGGAATACCTCTAGTTACCTCCCCTTGCTCTAAAACATAGTTTGGCCTATTGATGCACTGTTTCCATCCTGGCGACATCTCGGAACAGGATATTCCATCAATTGGTACCTAAATGGTAAATATGCGTGTCCATTGTGGCGGGACTGTCAAATTAATTTTATTTTGAAATTTAAGAAACCTTATAATTCTACATCACTAATTATAAGAGTTCACTCGGAATGTCTAGTCAATGTACTATATTGAATAATTTAATCTATGACACTGAAAGTTGATAAACTATTTGGCTACATCTTCGCCCAGACCAAGCCTATAGCTGGTTAATGTTAAGAAAGATAATTGTGTAGACTCGCTCATATCAGCTGTTCCATTGTCTATCTATCTATTAACTTTCTATCTATTATATATCTATCTATTCTATTATTTATTGTAGTAATCCTATTTCCGACACTGGTGGTGTTTCTATGTTTAACACTAATGCTCAATCAAACCCTGACGGACTCTTCACATTTAATGTCATTCTGCCAGGGTGATGCAATCTATTTCCTTTCTGTCTTTCTGCTTTTGTTGCTATTAATATTAGACTATTACCAATATGAGCAATTACAAGGCTAGGTATGACAGGTGTATGTATTATCAGAATGCCCTGACATGGTTGTCACGTGTAACAAAGTTGACAGCAGAATAATGAAGTAAGATATTCATGTTGCCTCGAGAAATAATGTGGCGACAATGACTCAGTTTCTTGTTAATTCATGTCCCATGGCTCCTTGTTAACTCATGTCCTATAGCTCCTTGTTAATTCATGTCCTATGGCTCCTTGTTAACTCATGTCCCATAGCTCCTTGTTAACTCTTGTCCTATAGCTCATTGTTAACTCATGTCCTAGAACTCCGTGTTAACTCTATGTCATATAGCTCCTTGTTAACTCATGTCCTATAGATCCTTGTTAACTCATGTCCTATAGCTCCATGTTAACTCGTCATATAGCTCCTTGTTAACTTATGTGTTAACTCATGTCCTATAGCTCCCTGTTAACTCATGTCCTATAGCTCCTTGTTAACTCATGTCCTATAGCTCCTTGTTAACTCATGTGTTAACTCATGTCATATAGCTCCCTGTTAACTCGTCATATAGCTCCGTGTTAACTCATGTGTTAACTCATTTCCTATAGATCCTTGTTAACTCATGTCCAATAGCTCCCTGTTAACTCATGTCCTATAGCTCCCTGTTAACACTTTCACCGTCACCCTGGATCTTACATTGCTTGCATCACTCGTATACAGAGCATATTTACGTACGCTTCTTTCACTCGCAGCTATATCCGTTGACTACAATGATGAATAAAATAATGTACACTTAACTTTAAATCTTGATTCGCTTCCACTAGTGTGTCTCACTTTGATCTAAAGTTTTGTCTGTATTTTTGTCTGGATACGCATGGTATATTTATAGTAATGCGGCTATGGAAAGTAAGAGAGGAAATCACCAAGGTGGTTCCATTGACAGTGTTGGACGCACATTCTGGAGAGCGGGCTGTTCATTTCTAGCTGTTCTGTCTGTACTTTCTGTCCATCACATGCGCAGTTACACTGTGCGGTGTTGATCCTTGGTAACTGCGCATGTGTTTGACAGAAAGTACAGACAGAACAGTTAGAAAGGACCAGCCCCCTGTCCAGAATGTGCGTCCAACATTGTCAATGGAACACCACTCAATCTGTACGAATACCTTCACGTATAGCACGTTTACACCATAGCTAAATCGGATATCCTCAGAACGAAAGCTGGTCATACATATTACATATCGTGGTACGTCTGATTCATTGCGGAACTCTTCCTCTGTCATGATCATAGACATCGAAAGCAGATTAAAATATAATTGATTGCGTATTCATCGACGGGACCCTCATATGTAACAAAGAAGAGTTCGAGTAATTTTTTTAAGCTGCTAACATTCATAGCAAGACGTATCTTTGTGACAAATTGTATGAATATCCTGATCCATAATGTAACTTTCAAGTCGAAACCTAATATTGAATTCATCTTGCCTCTAATCCACCTTTCTCTGGCTAATAACACCGTGATTTATCGCCGCGGTGAGATGTTGGGCTGTAAATTGGATCTGTTTCACGGAACACCGGACTAATCAGCCGCAAAACCTCATGGGATACTGTATCTGTCATGGCGGCCAAATAGATAGAGCCAACCTTCAACACTGTTGAGCTATACGTACACAGCGTTGTTACGTAACGCGCACGTGGGCAGCCGCGACACGAAGGCGGTGGTATTCAGTGAAGGCAGTATTGAGAGAATAACCGGCGCCCTTTAGTACCATCATATTTGTCACGTCACTTCCTAACGAGAGGTGTCACGGTGTTAGTTGACACTAGAAGAGACACCAGATGGAAAGTAATCAGCTCGCGTCTGTTAGAAAATGTACAGGTAATATTCACCGTGATGAGGTGACTCTGTTACAGGAGGACTCACCAATCATACGTTACAACGCAGAAACCGCGTCCACCCTTACGTGCAATGTGTCATATTGTCTAACACACCAGCCTGAGTAAACATCTAAGGGTGTTAGTCCGCCTCCTGTCATTTCCGATGATAATAATCATGCAGGTGATAGATGAACAACCCTAAATATTATTAATACGCATGTAGACACCATTGGAAATGTCCCGACACCATTGGAAATTAATTACGATTTGAAGTGAAGAGTTTTTTTATATTTGTTTTGTCAATGTATTTTCTATCTGGAAATGAGACCGCAAAAATGGTATTGGTAGTCGACGATTTTAAATGTAGGTAAACACTAAAGAAATATTGCTAATTGTATCCTATAAGTATTGCCTTGGGATTGCTTTTACTATAAAAAGGCATTTTCCAAGTCCAGACCACATCAGCTGATTTAGAACGGCAAATCTCTAAATCGCAGGCCACCTGTTACCCTTCTATCCCTGTCCATTCCTACGAACCGTAACATTTTCCTAGCGAGCAATTCGACGGCTAAAGCGACTCCTAAGAGAATCCACATATCACATAACGAAATCTCTTTACATTAAGACACGATCTGGCATTTCTTGAGCGACAACAACCGACGGAGACCATACAGCCGGTTATGTTCTCGACCCGTAAACGCGTCCCACTAAGCACCGACAATGCGAACAGAAAGCTCTTAAAGGATAACAAGTATTTTATAACACACCAGAGAGTGTCAACAGGCGAGACATAAACTGTCTGTCGGTACATTTTGCTCTTTTGCTAGTAATGATATAATCGTTTCTTGCACACCACATGGTTTCCAATACCATGTCTTAATTAACCCAATCCAATTACCACCGTCTCCCATTCTATTCCCAGACACTTGGCACTGGAGGTACATTAGTGTTATGCTGAAAGTAACACCAAGAACATGGTTTTTGCTTCTTGGAGAAACACCTAATGGCCGGTCTAATGTTCGTCCTTCACAGAATGAAGATATACGTTATATCTATCTATCCATATGCTTCTTTAACCATTGAGTACACCATAAAATTGACCACGCGAAGAGAGACGCACGTTACTTTTACACATTTGAGACAAGTTTGCGCATCTGTATATTTGCATAGGTGTTGGCAGAGAGATAGAGAGAGAGAGAGGGAGAGAGGGAGGGAGAAAGAGAGGGAGAGAGGGGGGAGAGAGTGGGTGGGATATATGGAGAAAGAGAGAGAGAAAGAGAGAAAAAGAGAGAGAAAGAGAGATGGGAGAGGAAGGGAGGTAGACACAGAGAGAAGAGAGGTGGTGAACAAAAGGTAAATGTTGGCATCGTGTTTTATTAACATGCTCGGTCTTCACGCACGGAAATTCAGATGAACCTGTTTGCCAAACTCTTCATCAGTATTGAATCAAATGAAGGTCGACAGTGGGAGTTACTTGCAGTGCTAAAGTAAAGATGGTATTAATTATCGGCTTAATAATGAACACTATTTAATTATCTCCGCATAGTTAATCGTCTTTGAGGAGATTACATGTATAAAGGTTCTAATTGCCACCTTTATCTAGACTATGTTCTATAAATAGCTTTAATGAATATAACCCCATTTTCCTGACACCTTTTCTGAGTAAAGACAATGACGGTATTGTGGTCAACATTGTTGATACGCTAGGTTCTATGTAGGGCTAGTGATGCTTCTGAGCAGAGGAAGGAGATGTAGGCCTACACCTATGTCCGGGTACTGTCGCTTTACTAGAGATTCCTCTACACCAAATACTAAAACACTCGCATTGCCTAAACATGGTACCCCCGATTCAATGAGTAGTTGCCCCTCTTTAGATTCGTTCTCTTTACGTTGGAGTTTCATTGTACAATGCTCACTGTCACCATCAATGAATACAAGCAAATAGTTGGAATTTGTGAACATTAACAAATTCAAGATTACAAGTAAATACAGTTGGAATTTGCGAACATTAACAGGATGAATTGTCCAATCGATCATCACCACTTCTCAAAACGTGGATTGGTCAACCTTCATTCTTCTTTTTCTCAGTGTATTCACCAGCAAGTGGCGATGCTTCTCTTAAACCACTTTTAGAAGTCCTCATCAGCCTACGATTTTTGATTTCCTTTAGTAAATACATCGCCACTTGTCTTTGTAAGAAGCTGACAAGAGGGTGGTCGCAGATAGCGATATCTATGACAGGCGTGCCACTTGGATACACTGCATGGAATTCCACATGTTCCAGCGGCTGTTCAGAAGGCCGCCACTATACTCGAGAGCGTGTGAGTCGGAGAAATGTGAAGAATGGATTCTAGCAGAAAAGGAAATTGAAGAATGAAGTGATTCACGGCTTTTGTGATTCAACGTCAGGGCTTCAGGGTTTAAAGAAAATGCATGTTAATATACTAATTGTAAGGTCCAGCTGAAGATAGATGGAATTTGAATGACGTTTACATTAGGTACTAAACGTTCTTTTGCGTTTGCAATTTGAATCTTAAAATGTCTGAATGATCGTAAAGAGAAGAGGAAACAGTTGGGAACAACCTTGTCCTTTTATCAGAACATTTTCCAAATATCGATAGATCTGTTTTAACATAAGGGAGCATATTATCGAAAGGTTCTTACGAAATTCTTAGCCTAGCTAGGAACAGTTCTTATAGTATGGCTACGAACTGTTCTTGTGCTAAGAAATCCCTAAGAACGTTTCCAGAATAGACCCCCAGAATCAAACAGAATCTATTTTAGCAGATTACATTATTATGACATACAGTATATTCCAGCGGACACACAGGCACACACAAATATACTTATAGACCGACATAAGTTATGGTTTCATGTCCTTCTCTACGTTTCATACGCATACCTATCTTAGATCACATCACTGCCACCGATATATCTACAGTTATACCCCACTGAGTATAGTATTCGCAAGGCATAACGAAAACGTTATTACATCTTCTACGTGAGTACATGAGTCGCATAGCGCCCCATTTTCATGGCAGTCTAAAAGGTTTAACTCATTAGAACTGGAAATAACAGTAACGAAGATATACCAACGTGACGTGCGTACTGTTTACGTTACCCGTGTTTGCCAATCGACAGAAGCAACACTGGATAATAGAAAGGTCGCATTTATCTGTGACCGTGCAGGTGCATTCATCAGAGACCCAACAATACAGTAATTGCATTACACGGTAAATTGGCCTGCACTGGTGCCCGTTGCGCGACGCTCTTGTAGTGCTACAATAGTTGTAACTGGGTTCCCGCCACAATAGAAATCGTTGACGTTACAATAGTTGTTAGCCTACAAGAGCGTCGTGCAACGGACACCTGTTCGATAAATCCTAGACCCAATTCGTGAAAATTGACTAAGTAGTGTCCTAATAAAGTGTGTAGGTTACCCTCGAAAATATTCCTTCTGACAAATACTATCATGATCTTATCATCTGAGGCTCAGCTGCACTGCTAGTTATACTGTAGATAGTACAGCCACCCATTGGCAGTGTGTCAGTGGTAAGGTTACTTTTTGGTGAAAGAAAACCCCGATGTTACTGTTCAAGAACATAGAGTCAACATGTATAATACAACTTTATCCTATTTTATAAAGACTACTGGCAACATTATAGGTATATGTACTACAGCTACTACTGCTAAATGTGTTATCATGCTACTACTACTACTACTAAATGTGTTATCATTCTACTACTACTACTATTAAATGTGTTATCATGCTACTACTACTACTACTACTACTACTACTACTACTACTACTACTGCTACTACAACAACCACTACTGCTACTATACTGTCATTAATACTACTGCTACTACAACAACTACTATTACTACTACTTGGTCGCCTACTACTACTACTACTACTACTATTACTTCTACTACTACTGCTGCTGCAGCTGATACTACTACTACTATCATTACTACTAGTAGTAGTGCTACTACTACTACTACTACTACTACAACTACTACTACTAGTAGTACCACTCACATACGACTATTACTATAACAAACCGGACTATATATATGATCACTAAGTTATTTATCCTGCTGCTGACGAAGAGATGATAGTAAAGAGAACATTAACGAACGGTCAAATAGCAATCTTCGCCAAGGACAGATTTAACAGCTTTACCTAGCGGAATCAATGACGCTGGTCAACTATGGACATTTACACTATGTTCTCTTCTACTTGTTATTCCATGTAGATTTTAGTTGGTTGCGTACGTTACTGGACTAATACTAAGTATTTACCATAGTTACTGCCCTGGTCAATAGATCACTGTGCACTAACTTTCCTTCTCCTCTACCAGAGCCATTTAATGCGCTGGTGCATCCTCGGGCATTATGAACACATTTAACCTCCGTAAAATATTGGACGGATGTTAAGTGTAGTAATAATGACCGGGGATTCGAGGATAGTGCTAGTGTGACATTTACATTTACATCTCATCCTACCAGGTACTTATTGTCTCATTCCCTGCTGCGTGAACAGAGGCATTTTCGAACAATAAGCAACAGTTTGATAGTTAATATTTATGAACACATAATGTCCTAAAATCATGTATAGAATATGATGTATATCTAACTCCCGTAAAAAGAATTCTGAGTACGAGTTCTCAACATTGTTCGTAATCTCGGGACCTGGGTATCGTTTCTCGAAGCTCTCTAAGAGGCCGTAGCGCTCTCTTTTCCGATAGGTAATACACTGCTAAGAGGGTGCTATGGTCTCTTAGCGGATAAGAGAGCTTCGAGAAACGATACCCTAGTAGTAACAACACATCTCTAGGATACACGAATTTCGCTACTGGAATGTTGGCCAACGTACTTAAAGATTCCGAAGAGACTTCAGCGATTCAGACGAAATGAAAGCTTGGGGGGAAAACAAAACGTTAGTTTTTTTGTTTCTCTATCGCAAACTATTACTTGGTGAACAAGACCTCTGTATTCACTGAGTTGTTGGCGATGTATCGCATCTCTGCAGGCTATGTACAGCGACAATGGCATCAGTGACAATCTAATATGCACACGGCATCTATCGACTGCTAGCTCTTGACATTGATTAGGATGAACCGTTTGATTGAATACAATGAAGTAGGCGACAACAATAAGATGTCCACAGACGATCAATGCGATCCAATATTTACAGGACGTGCAAAGGAAAGCCTTGAGACTCGCACTGAAAGACGGAAGGGTGTATGCAACGAAGACTGAGAGTTTGAAACTGACATGACTCTTACGCAACACAACGTAGATAAACACTCGTCAGCGCTGAAGCTGCTTGTTCGACTTCCACAACCCAAATAAAAAAAATAACCAAAAAGTTTGAAGAACTTCTGAGAGTGTTTGGAATCTTCGTCAAATAGCCAAGAAGACACCTGAATGCTGGGTGCCCGATATACGAGGGTACTTAACTTGAAGGAAGGAAGCAGACATCCACTGCTTACGTAGAGACTATTGGTGCTGAGTTCCAGCAGGGAGACAAGTTGATGCAGATGTAAACTGTATAAGTACGTACTCGTCCCAGGAAGAAGCATGTACTGATAACCATGATGGACAGGGACTTCCGGTTATACCATTCACTGAAGGGAACACTAAAAATAGCCATGGTAGCATATCGGTTGCAGTTATCTAAGAATCGCACTGGAAATAGGAACAATAGTAGCATTCACTGAACTACACACTTGGCATTATGCATGATGGCATAGGGCAGTAACCGTTAGCATCGCATCGGAAATGGGTAATAACGTGTGCAGAAAACCATGAGGTGTCTTATCTGTGCATTGTTCTTGCAGCTCCTCTGCGGATCCATGTTACTGACTCATCAGCTTGTTATGTTGCTGTGAGTACGTGTGTGTTGAAATATGTAGGCGTTTGCAATGCAGAGTAGGACAATACTATTTACCATAGACTTCATTACCAACACAATGAGTACATTTGCGTAATCAAAACTTTTCATCGGGCGTTTCGCAATGTTGTCGTCTTACTAAAACATAATTGATTTTGTTTGCACATAATTTCATGAGGATAATATGCATGAGAACACAATTTCATGAGAACAGTATTTCTTGTGTTCATATGGAAGACATTACATACCGTTTGGGATTATCTGATTGCAGAAATATTTGATACACAAACACCTGATTCTGATAGATTCTAATAATAGGAATTCAGTTTGTTTTAGTAATTTAGCCCGTGCAATTTATAACTAGCTTTCCACCCAGTTAGCAGTTCTGTAAAGACCTGTGCCGTCGAATCACAGAAAATGCGATAAAAAGTATGACTATATTGATACAATCATTCTAGATTTCAACTGTCTGGAGTCTTTAGTATCAGTAGTGACGTAACATTATAATGGAAATTCTCTTCTCAATAGCGAAGTGATTGCTAGATTTTGTTATTTCAGATGCTGTCTGTGAAGTACATGATTGATCAAATATTTACAAATGGATCGAGATCGCCGTTTTAGTCAATAGCACAACGAATACATAGAAATTAATATATTTATTTAGGTTAATAGATTACGTTGATTCCCTTCTCGATACTGTATATAATACATTTCACATTATGTCTCCATCTCCACGCTTTGTCTTTACATTGGGATTAGACTATTCCCGTGAGAATCTAGGAACAACGCGGCAATTATATGAGTTCAATGGTAATCTCGACAGCAGTTCGGATCCATTGCGGGTATGTGGTGCTGGTATGTACATAACTTTCACCCAGCTTTTTCATACGTTGCAGTCAATGTTATGTTCTTGCAATACGTCGCAGTCAATGTTATGTTCTTGCAATACGTCGCAATCAATGTTATGTTCTTGCAATACGTCGCAGTCAATGTTATGTTCTTGTAATACGTCGCAATCAATGTTATGTTCTTGTAATACGTCGCAATCAATGTTATGTTCTTGCAATACGTCGCAGTCAATGTTATGTTCTTGCAATACGTCGCAATCAATGTTATGTTCTCGCAATACGTCGCAATCAATGCTATGTTCTTGCAATACGTCGCAATCAATGTTATGTTCTCGCAATACGTCGCAATCAATGTTATATTCTGATGTCAATGGCTGGCAGTGTTTCAGTGTAATAGCGGCTGCAAGTGGGTCATCGGATTTCGAAGAGTATCATTTAAAACTAGGAATTCCGGTGATAAGCTAACAGAA
>JAUTBZ010115869.1:0-16369 GCA_032361785.1 Lepetodrilus galriftensis
TCACTCTGTAGAGTGTAGTATAAGGATATATTTTCACTCATATATTCCGCTATCCTACTGCCAAGCGTATAATAAAACCAGCTACTATTAAAAATATTCAAGAGTATCACCCAAAAAAAGTATTACATTTTTAATAAAGGAAAAAGTAGAAAGTAAAATCATTCATAAACATAAATATTTGGCTTGGTAATAGCTTATATTCAATGATGAATGTCACGGAAGAATATTATACACTGAGAGAAGTACTGTTATATTGACTGGTTTTCCTGGTCATATCCAGTATAGTAAGCCTGCATGAAACCAGTATCATTAGTATCTCTGCTTGGAGGAATGTTTTGTGTGTGTGTTCTTGCACGATTGTCACATTCACCTTTGTAACACATGGTATACTATACTCTGTGACGTGGAATATTGGTAGAACGTGTGACACCATAGCATTGTTCAATCCATCAGTGATGATTGCGTTTCCCAAAATATGCTAAAATGGTGGAAATTTTGTAAGTATATTGTTCCAGTACCGAGATGTAGATGTGTTCATTATCATCTTCGTAGTATCACATACTCGCATCCTCATATATACTCACATACCTTACGTGTTATGTGTCCTTCATCTCTCATAAAAAAAACGAGGTGGAATTTCCTCTTCATATTTTCCTGTGAATTTCTTCCCATATCATTTGAAAAATCATCATTTCATCATTCATATCATCTTCATGGCCCTTCATTTTACAAATATGTCTTTATGACAGAAGCAATCTTATCTCAATATAATCATTGGAGTAAGCAACGTATTTTACATATACGGAATATGGAACACTGATACTAACTTTAGTATTAATTTTAGATACTAAAATCTACATAATTAAAAAAATATTTTTTTTAGGAATTTGAATTGTAAATGTTTTAGAGCGTTTATTAAATTTGTCTTTCGCACTTGAAATGAATACGATGAAATTGCTGCACATGTTCTAGGATTGGTCCACCGTGTAGTGAGCGCTGTATATTGTATTGCTCTGCATGTTTGGCCAGTGCATGACTGATGCCAGCACACCTGACAGAGGGTATACCTGTATCTACCTACCTACCTTATCTACTCCGTACCCCTGCTGCAGTCTCACGCAGCTGCACCAGCTTGGCTTTGTCCTCGTGTAGTGGTCACACGGCGTGGTCACGGGCGCAGTCACGGGCGCAGTCACATGTTATCACAGTACCGCAGCCAAAGGGAGATCTCAGACCCGACAGTCCGAATACTTTTAAGTTTTGCATATTTGTTGTTTGCTATTCAAGAAGTATTTTAAACTTAACTGTGCTTTAAATGTTTTATTTTTGTTGTTTTCCTCATATGGTATACACAATTTTTTTTAATTGCAAAATTAGAAATTTAAAGTTTTTATCTCTCTCTCTCGACACATTTTATTTATTTATTTTGTATTCAACTGGGGGCTTTTTTTTATTTTTTTAAATAATTAAAATTCAGTATTTTCTCACGTTTCTTTTGCATATCTATGCTTATTGGTAATACAATTTGCATTGAGTTTGAAATGAGATGTACACCATTGTTTACCTGAGTTGTCCCTCCCCTTTCCTGCATGTCGGTAAACCCCCGAGTAACACCTCGGTAACCCCCCCGAGTAACACCGTTTGTTACCAAATTACTTACAATCTACCAAAACCACATATAGTAGTTGTAAGGCCAACCATTCCAAACGTCCAAAGAAACTTTGTAAAATTCAATTTTAAAATGGCAAGACGGTAAGTGCAGGTGTTGTTAGGTGAATATTACCAGTTTGAGTGAGACTGCTTACCATACAACTGGTAATTAGTTCAGGCTGGTATTGTCATGCATTGGTTAAGATTTTGAACTTCATTTTCTTCTTCTTTTCTCGTCTTTTTGTATTGCTACGTACAAAATATATAGATTCCTTGTCAGATTTGGTTGTCAGACATAATTACAATAATCGTACATGCACAGAACTTAATAATGTATGTATGAGGTTAAATATAGAAAATGATAGATAGTATTTTGGAATCATATAAGAATTTATAATGTTTAATAACTTGATCAAATATCTCGTGTTTATTAGATATCAATGTTAAATTGAATTATTTTTTTTATTCCTGAAAATATATGACAATAATTTGATTTAAATTTTGTTACGCATTGTTACGCATTTTTGTTATGACTCACTAAGTGTACCATTTCTTTCAGCGGAACTTAAAGAGTGGACGTTGGTTGTCATGGGAACAGGAACGCATCCTTCGAAACAGACGGCTGCGCCGTATCCAAAACACGAACGCCCTTTCACGTGTGCCGGCATGACGCTGAATGGTGTTTGCTATGGTGCGTGTTTACTGTCTTGTCTTGTTGGATTGTTTAGCAGCATTTTCCACATTCCAGGGCTGTCCTGATGCCTGCTGAGCCATGTGTGATCATCATGGCTTGTGCAAGCTGTATACATACTCCTGTCCTCTCACGGAAGTGGACGAAGAGGCCTGGAAAATATCTCGCAATGTTGGACATGAAAATGGCTTCGGTTTTCGTCATCATCTGTGTATATCTATGCATTTGATTTACCTCAGTGATCATACAGAGTTACTGGTTGTTTTTTTGTTTCACATGAATATTATGTGTGTCATTAAGATCAGTTTATTTATACCTACTGGAGAACTTAGTATTTGGCGCTCTCCGTCCATATGCCCTGCTCCTTACTATGTTTAACATTGTCAGCACCATGCCTGTGTGTTCATGACGCGGTCGTACCGGTAGTCCGAGCGTAGGTCGAGGCTTTCGTCATTTCCTGGTGTACTGAAGCCATGTACATGCCAGGATTTATTACGTAGAAAACATTGAAAAATAAATTGGAATTTTTATACGACATGAAATATCAAAAGTTGCTTGTCCACTTTTTATATTTCATCTGTCGTATAAAAATTCCAATTGCTCCTGACAGTATTAATCTCAGGTTACCTCAACCTCAACCTCAACCTCAACCATTGTGTGGATTGTTTTGTACGGGAAAGTCGTTATTGCTAAACTGCCTTAAATCATCTCAACCAATTCAAACTGATGGCATAAACTGTATGATCCAATTTCAGATATCACTGCCACTAGTAGTTTGTATGGATGATTCAATGTGCAGTATTTATGATAATATTTATCAGTATTAACCATATGATCCAATTTCAAATATCACTGCCATGGTGGCCATCTTGAAAAATCCACTTTTTATTATTTTAATGAAATATTTTACTGGAATTGTATGTAGATGATTCAATATACTAAGATAATATTAATCATTTCACAAACTGTTTATTCAATATACCTAGATAGTATTAATAATTTCACAAACTGTATGCTGTTAATTCTATATAATAAACCATTACGATTAATACCAAATGGGCTACACAGCCTTTGTCTATTAATTTTAGCAAGTTTAATGGTTATTCCTCATTCGATACTTACTTATAAAACGATCGGAATAGTCTTCGCAATTCCCCCAGATATAGCCGTTTAAACCTAATGTCAATGGGTTTTCATCAGGTAAATCTGATGTTTTACTCGAGTGTGCCATGTGCTTTATCCACAGGGACCAAACTAAAATGTCGGCTTTACTACTAGTATTTACTAGAATATCACATACTATTTGTTAGTTTATTTTCAACTCATTGTTAAAGCAACCCTCTCAGGGACGATGCAAAGAACATTGTGTCTATAATGGAGACATTAAGATTAATTTATTGATTTCAATAAAATTTAATTCATTGAAGGACTGTAAATTAACAACTTGAATGTCTCTTACTATAAGAATGATGTACTATATATGCTATATAATTATATAATTGTGTTGTAATTATAGTATAAGAGTTTATGCATCGGTTAAATTTGCATAAAAATTAATGACGCCTCTGATGACGAAAATAATTTGTTTTGATACACAAATTCCTCTTTGTCTAAAGCAGGAACAGGAAATGTCAACATATTAATATTGAATATATATTTTTTATTTAGACAAAATTTACAAATATCAGTGAGAGGGTTGCTTTAAACTGAAGTGCAGAGACCAGCCCCGAGATTACCAAACCTTTCTGAGTATGATTTCATACTCAACTCAAAATTTTGTTCATAAAACATCATGTGATGTCATAACCCTATACTCAAAGCATACTCAGGCTATGACGTCACATGACGTTTTCTGAACAATATTCTGAGTTGAGTATGAAATCATTCTCAGAAAGTTTCGAAATCTCGGGGCCAGGCCCTGAGATTACCAAACCTTTCTGAGTACGATTTCATACTCAACTCAGAATTGTGTTCATAAAACTTCATGTAAATTTTTGGGTCTGAGCATGAAAGTTTACTCAGAAAGTGTTGTAATCTCGTGGCCAGTTGATCTGCATCAGTATGGACTACCATGACATAAGACATCACCAGATATGGCCATAATTCTTGTATTTTATTTCTTGTCTACTGTAATTCTTATGTGCCAAATATGTGTATGTGAATTCTCCCTGTTATTGTATGTAATTGTTTATCAAGGTAGTTTTAAATTTACTAATTTCATTTTAAATATGTGAAATGTTCAAATGAGGACTTACGAAAAAACTTTACTTACTAAATATCTGTATATTATTTTTGACAATTCCAGCTTTCAAACTCCAAATGAACTGATATTATTACCTATGTGAGAACAATAATTATAGTATAGTGTTTTATCTGAAATATTGGGGTTTTTAAAAACTTAATATTTAGCAGTTATGACCAATGAGATAATCTTGTTGTGACCAATATTAATATGAATTGTATCTGTGCAATAAGTTGTACGGTATATATTATTCGTTGTAAGATAGAAATGCTTTTCTAAGTTATACTGTATGTGTGTGTGTGTGAGAGGGAGAAAGCAAACCATATTAGGAGAAAATGTGTGTGTAAGATTGTGTGTGTCCGCGCGTGTGTGTGTGTGTGTTTGTGTGTGTGTGTGTGTGAGTGTGTGTGTGTGTGTGTGTGTGTGTGGTGTGTGTGTGTGTGTGTGTGTGTGTGTGTGTGTGTGTGTGTGTGTGTTTGTGTGTGTGTGTGTGTGTTTGTTTGTGTGTGTGTGTGTGTGTGTGTGTGTGTGTGTGTGTGTGTGTGTGTGTGTGTGTGTGTGTGTGTGTGTGTGTGTGTGGTGTGTGTGTGTGTGTGTGTGTGTGTGTGTGTGTGTGTGTGTGTGTGTAGTGTGTATATGAATGTACCGTATGTATTTGGCTATATGAGCAAAGGTAGACTTGTTATACTATCGGCGCCTTGATGTGTTTGGGTCTACTCTGTTTTGCACACCACAGGTCAACAGGATGTATCCAAGTCTAACACGTTCAACACAAGGTACTGGGAATATGAATTGATCACATTACTTCTTACCTTGTTGACATCTCAATGTTTGTTAATTCTGTTCCAAACATGTTTTTTTATGTATGTTCGCTGAATCTTCATACTTGATGTGTGTCAATAAGTAATCTTTTGATCAACATTCCAAAGTTGTCATAGATCTTGGCCACTCAAAGTTAACATATGTTAAAAATAAGAAAGATTAATGAGAATTATGTGTTGGTCAATGGTCACGGTCACGGTCACGGTCAAGGTCACAGAACAACTTGGTAAATGAATGACAAGGAATTATGATAGATTCTTCAAGTCAGAATAATTTTGTGTGTGATATTGATATTGGTATAATTCAAGATCACATCATACTAAAGCCTTCTTCCTTTTTTTTAAGGAAATGTAATACCTATTGGTCAGTAAAAGCTGATTTGGAAAATATATTGGTCAATGGCATGACATACAGCTGTATTTTTTAAAACTACCGGGTACATATTTGTATTTTTTTCTGCAACATGATTTTTTTTGGGGGGGGTTATTTTTGGAATAGATGGCAATAATCTATTGTGATGTCCTGTGTTTTCCTCTGTGTATTTTGTGTTATTCATCTTAAATGCTTCACTTAAGGACAAGGATAGGGCATAATCATCCTCGACAAGTTACTGGCATATGGGCAGGCAAGGTTTGAAGCAAACTACACCCAGTCTGTGTACTGTAATATAGGGCTGGCAAGGTTTGAAGCAAGCTACACCCAGTCTGTGTACTGTAATATAGGGCAGTGTTCACACAAAGTATTCATTACTGATGCGTATTTGTGTCTAATTGGTTGATACCTGCTAGTTAGGATTGCTCCTTTCGGATAAAGAATCTTTATAAAATTTTCAAATTTGTGTTCTAGTTTTGTAGGTACGGTATCACAGAAGTGATTTTTTAAATATAAATTAAGAACATATTTATTATACTTTAATTGCAGTATACCAATGTCTTGGTTTTAGGAATAGAAATCCACGTAGTAAAGTTATTGGCTTTTGAGTAATTGCAGGCAGAAGAATGTGATTAATACATTGTCCCGGGGTTAGTGTGCATGTCTTGAATCAGATCAACTCATCAGTTATGTCATATCAGAAACATTTATCCACATGTTACCATAATTTACTTATATATAGCAAAGAATATGTCTTCTTTCCACAGACTAAATTGTTTAGACGTCTTTGGTCTTTTGCTCTTTTTACACGCAATAATGTATGTATATATTTATAGTTGATGAATAATTTATTTTGTTGGAGACCTTGTTATGTTATGTTAATATGTTCTGTTATGTTGTCTTATGTATTGTCTTAGTTTTATGTTTTTGTTTGTGAATTTGTTATGAATTTGTCAACAATTCGGGTCATTAAATCCAATATTGAGTTCTGAAAATGGTTTCATTCACATGTTCACAATTAGTATGCAATGTTATTATCACTGTGCATAAAAATAATCATTTTGTGTTTTTTACCATGGAACTTTTTCTTCTGTAAATGTAGATAATTGATGAACTGATGTATATTGGTGTTCTGGAACTTGCATATGTCTCATTCTGTAAAAATTATGCTCATGTTGTATCAAACTTTAACACCAAGGTGTAAATATATTCCTTATTATATATCATAATGACACTATTGAGCATTACCAGAATATTATTTAATAAATTGTAAATATTGTCACCTTGCCTTTCCTTTCTTAATTTTTGCATGCTATTGTTGTTTTGCTTTTTTTTGGACATTACCAAAGACATCTGCTTTTTGGTTTCTTTTTAAGGATTTTAAACAGCATTTCAAGTGCTAATCTTGTATGTGTCTTTTCTATTGCTGATATTATTGCTTATAAGGAAGCACTATTAATAAGCTGTGTTTTATCAAAGGTGACATACAGTATTTATTACATGTACTACCGGGTATGCTACAATTTCAACAATTTCTGATCACTATATCACTATTACTATAGATTTACCTATACAAGGTACAAATTGTAATTCATCTTCAAAGAAACCGTCATCTTCGACATTCTGATAAAAGAATATGTAGATATTTAAAGAAAGAGTCATTAAGGTACTGATGCATTCTAATTCTCAATCAACAATCCAAAGGTTGAATTAAATTGAATTACAAATTTCAGGTTGACCATTTGTTATTTACATTTTTGTTGCCGTTGAAGTTACTTTATAATTGAGTTAACTATTGTTAGACAATGTGGAGCTTTGCCAGCTTGCTATGGTGATGGTACTGAGGAAGATTGTAGTATTAATGTCGCTATGTGAGGAAATCCTTCCAAAACCCTTGACCTCATCACTCCCTTCCAGAACAACATTAGGTACCGTATGTGTAGTTTAGCTTCTTCTGTACCACATTCAACATTCAAGGTTTTAATTGAAGTCATGTTGGGCAGAATACCCTGATGATGAATTTCTTTTTAATTCTTCTGTTATCAGGGACTGATGGTAGTATCTTGCATGGGTGTCCGGGTGGGATTCATTTTGAATTCAGGTATTGTTTTGTTAAGAATGTCATGGGAATTATATTGTTATGTTCTTCTGGTATCAGGGACAGATGACAAGTAGAATGCATGATGGTAGGGGTTGGGGTAGATTTTCATTGATGCCGTTCATGATGGTCAGAATGTTTTGGAGATTCCTCTGTTATCAGGGACAGTTTGCATGATGGTAAGGGATGGGGAAGATTTAATTGATTCCATACTGGACAGGGACAGATGACAAGCAGCTTGCATGAGGGTAGATATGCTCAGATTGGGGTAGGCGTAGGGGTAGTGGGTGCTTGTGGGAGTTGGTGTTGATGAGAAAGAACTGATGGATACTTTGTCCCAAGAGAAACCAAGTTGCAATTCTAGCAATGACTAGCATGGACAAGAGATGTGCCAGCTTTCCTATGCCATCTGAGGATCTATGGACTATTTCCAGTATTGAAGTTAGTAGACGCTTCATTCAAATGAGGGTGTCTCAATGGAGCTGTTTCAACATTTAAGTTGGGGCTGTTTATGCTTATCTAATGTCCTCCAGCTTGTGTTTGCTTATTAACAATCTGCCTGATTTTATAAGCTTAAGAGTTTAGAAAAGAAATCAGCTTTTTAAAATAAAAATTGTCTTTTTCATGGATGTAAATACACTCAGATTATCAATGCTGTTTAATAAAGTCCACTCTAAATTGAAATACATGGAAGCAAAAGTTTCAGCATCAAAGACTATAGAGCGGTAACGGTTCCCCGATTCAATGGGGTAAAAGTCTGGGTGAGTCTGGCCTGCTTTGTTATGCATTTGTATTCCAACTAACACGCTCTTTGAATGACAGCTTTTGATGAAGCTAACATGCATGGGAGGTCTGTCTGCTTGCTTCTTGTAACACCGGTGTATTGGGAGTAAGGTGTGTCCTCCTTCATAATGCCCTGAAGTGCTGAGTGTCCCAGAGTAATGATTGCCCTGAAGTAATGATTGACCTTGACATGCTTACCCCAATAAAGTAATGATTATCTGGAAGTAATGATAGCTCCAAAGTAATCATTGCCCTGAAATAATGATTGACCTTGACATGCTTACCCCATAAAGTAATGATTATCTGGAAGTAATGATAGCTCCAAAGTAATCATTGCCCTGAAGTAATGATTGACCCTGACATGCTTACCCCATAAAGTAATGATTATCTGGAAGTAATGATAGCTCCAAAGTAATGATTGCCCTGAAGTAATGATTGACCTTGACAAGATTCACCTCCTCCTCCCCCCCCCCCCATAAAGTAATGATTATCTGGAAGTAAAGATTGTCCTGAAGCAAATATTGTCCTGAAGTATCAGTTGTCCCGAAGTAATAATTGCCATGATTTACTGGTAATATTTCCCCTGAAGTAATGCATGTCCCCTGAAACAATGATTGCCCTGAAGTTATGATTGCTAATATGTAATAATTTCCCTTGAAGTAATAGTTGTCCCTTGAAGTAAAGATTGTCTTGAAGTAAAGATTTCCCTAAAGTAATGATTGCCTTGAAGTAAGGATTTCCCTAAAGTAATGATTGCCTTGAAGTAAGGATTTCCCTAAAGTAATGATTGCCCTGAATTAAGTATTGCTCCTGAAGTCATGATTGCCCCAAAGTAATGATTGCCCAAGCAACAAAGCTAAGAATAACCAGTCTTGTGGAGAACATGTCCAGCTTGGCCCTGTGTTTGTTCATATACCAAGAGCATGTGTATTTCCCTCTTCCTCCACGTCACTTATTTCTAATATTGGTTGACTCTTAACTAACACTGCAAGGAAGGTTTTTTTTCTTAGAAAGCTAAGGCATTGCGACATGGTTTGGTGTTAGTTGTAGACAATGACGTCTCTTCTTGAGACCTGAACACCTTTCTTGGATAAGACATAAGCTTACATGCTTGACATTTTCTAAAAATCGTTAATTTATTTTGTAGTCTATGACCATATTGGAACAGTAGTTGAATGTATCATTGTATATGTGGCTATTTGTAACAAATGAATATGTCAGAAAGATAAAAGTGTAGATATGTATAATCTACATATGTTGGTACAAACCACTGAGACATCTATATATAATATATTTGTGTCAGAAAAATTATATTCGTAAATCATCAAATAAGAAGATTGCATACATTTACGCAGGATATGTTTATGTAGTTACCGGTAAGAATTTAATGCATATCAATTTACCTGAATATTACAACAATGAAGTACAGTTATGACATTACCTATTACCGGTAAGTGTACAAATGGAAGTACGTAATTTATAATTATTCATTTTTATTTTTATTTTCCCTTTGAATAGGCCATTAGCAAAAACATTAATTACTAGTTCTGGATAGTCTATTCTATGAATTGCTTTTGTGTTCAATTTAAAATTAGGCATATCAGTGATTTTGCTACAAGTTATTGCAGGTATGTTAGTGTAGATATGTGTGTGTTACATAGCATCATGGAGTTACTTGGAACCAGAATACCCACCATATTGCAAGGTTTTAGCATGTTCATTAAGCAATTTAATCAAGAATATAGTATTTCTTGTAATCATACAGATGAATTTAAACCCGATTTACTTGAACATAATTGTTCATGGCACATTTTAATGTTAGTTTAAAAAATTCAAGTAAATTGTACGTAATGGTCATACAGCATTTGTAGGTTAATAATGTGAATTTCATATTTTAAGATAACAATTACATCTTTGCTAAATATTTTCCTATTTATTATTTCACATACCAGTATTGAATAACCTGTAGGGCAGTACTGGTTGGTCCCAGCATGGAGAGGGTTAATCACATTCAGCACCAGTTATCTCTCTTAATTATATGTTTCAATTATTGCACACAAAAAACACAGTTTAGCAAATTGGAAATGAAATTAAGAGGAATTCACTGTATCTGCTTTAACCATCTCCCTGTCCATGCCCACCAGAGATGCCATAGAACACAGTGATTATCATTTATCTGACAGGGAGAGGGTTAAGCATGATGTAACAGAAAAATTGAAATGCTAATAAATTATGGAATAAACATTCTACCATAAATTTCTAACAATATGCAATCTGATTTTGTACGTTCTGTGGATTTAGCCTTTTCCTAGACCTAGTCAAACATAGGTCATTTTTAAACATAAACTATTTTATGAAGACTGATGTTCAACTATAGTTTTATTACATTTTTTAAACAGAACACTCTTTGCATACATGTAGTTTATAGTGTGAAATGCACCATACATGTCACATTCTACATATATATTGTGCTCAAATGGTTTATGACAATATTGGGCTGACAATGTTATAGTCTACCAACTGGTTCTGCTGAAATGCTTAATTGAATATGACGGAGCGAGATAGTATTTGTTCATGCATATTCAAGAAAAAATACTTGCATTTTTAAAATGTTATTGTTATTTATGGTAGAATGTACATAAACGTACTGTGTTTTCAAGGTAGCTGTATGTTATTATTGGATTTGAACATTATGGCATTTGGTTTTATGTTACATTTACATTTATTTTAAGTGATCAAATTGTATGATAAGATACCTCTACATAATGAAAACACAGTACTTTTGTTTTCAAAGTTATAATTTGATAACGAGCCTGTCAGTTACGTGTTTCTTTTTCTTATACTGTTCCTTTCAAACATTTTTAGTTTAATGGTACTAATACTTTAGATGAAGATCGTTCTATTTTCCATATTAACAGCCTGCATTGCAATACATTTGTACATTTACTTCTTAGAAGTGTAAAGAATGTTTACCATCACGTAGGAATTATAAATTAAATTTTGTCTTAATATTCTTCTCGTCTTACAGGTTCTATGTTGATAATAATATACACATGTTATGTCTTTCATATGGGTTTCTTGTATCAATTTTGGAAAACCTTAGAATGTCCTGTACAATACTTAATCAGAAACTACCAATGAAATATTATTACAAGTTGATTTTGCCAATGTAGAATCGTTATTTCATTTTAACCCATTCATTGCATAATTAAATAATTAATTGACATGTATGGGTGAAATATTCCTGCTGTGAAGTAAGACAATATTTCACTCACTCACACATTCAGGGTATCGTTTCTGGAAGCGCTCGTACCCACTATGACACCATAGCACTCTTGTAAGTGTTTCATCCTCATGTATTAGAGATCGCTATGAGTCCTTATGGTCTCATAGTAGATATGAGAGCTTCAAGAAAAGATACACTGGCCATCAGGAAATCCATGATATGAAATCCACTAAAAATCTATAAAACCTTTGTTATTTCAGAATGTAAGCCTGGTTATTTCAAGATGGCCAACAAATGTGAAGCGCATTGTCCTCAGCACTATTACGGGAGCGTGGAGGCGGTGCACGTGGCCTCGCCGCTCCACTCCAACAACACCAACTCCAACACGCAACTACTCCGCACGCAGGGGGTGTGCAAGCCCTGTCACCTGTCTTGTCTGACCTGCAAGGGGGCACAACCCGAAGACTGTTTCCAGTGCAACAAAGGTTTCGAGCGCAAGAAGGACTACTGTGACAAGAAGATGATCTGGGATTTCTTGGACCCCGATGTTATGAAACATCTAGCCTGGGCAATAATTCTGTGTATCGGAGGCATTTTGCTCTTCTCCGTGGTGTTTGGTATCTTGCAGGCACGTGATCAGAGCAAATTGTGCTGGAGGGTGAAACGTTATTACGTCCCGGATTTCTCCAAGGGACGGTACAATGGTGTGTCTTCAGACTTCGCAGCAGAGGACGCGGAGACAGGCTTAGCCTTCTCTCGGACAGTGCGTGTCGTACAACAGCCAAAAGCTTGATGTTTGTACGTTTAAACAAATAATAACCAAAAAAGTGTGCGAGTGCCAGTAAAAAAAATCATTCATCTATGGAGGTACATACTATTATCTGCTCAGCATCGTGTCTACAGTAACCTTGGTAACCAGTGCAGGGGATCAGCACATGTGTGTTCCATTATAGAGCATTTTGTGTCTAGCGGCCATTATACACACGTTATACGTAATCCTAACATTCTCCTATATGTGTATATTGGTTCAATGCAATCGAAACGGTTGCCAAGCACTTCGTACAGATGCATTATGAATCTTTACGGTTGAAATTTGCAGTGCGACTTCTGTTGTAATTGAATCATTTGAACCGAAATATACTTTACCGGTATTTCCGTTTATTACGAAATAATTGCATCAGATGGTATTTCCTTTTAATCTACATCAAATGATAGCCTACTTTCAGTATATGTCATTGTAATAATTATGGTAAATATCAATATGTAATTTTCTAAATTCCTCTCATATTTGTGGAGCTTAATTATCATCAATATATAGACAATGTTGTACTTTCCTAATCACCATCTATTATTGAAGACAAGACAAGTTGCCAGGCTACATTTGGACCATCACAATTGTATTCAGACCGGAGGCTTCGTTCATGCAACACCACCATCTTGTAGAATCCCCAGAAGGTTTTGCTGTTATATAATGGGAGTACATGTGTTGACATTGTATGAAATCTTGTCACTTTCATATGCTTTCCAGTGCTCATGTTATGATGTTTGTGATGTTGAAGGTACTTCTCGAAAATCTAGATATTCCAATTGTAAATTATTATAACTGAAGCAATTCGAACCGATTCAATTTATTAATTAAAAAGTTTATCCTGTACCTATAGTCCTTGTCAAAGACGTTGGCAGAATTTTATTCGGATTTCTTTTTTTTATTTATTAATTTATTCTTTGGGAAAACAAATATTTGTAACGTAAGAATCTTTTTGAATTGCTGCCAATGTCATTGACAAGAGCTTGTGTTCGCATTGCAACTATTCCAAAGAATGACAATCAACAAGAAGACCGACTGAGTTATGGTAGTCAGGCAGCACTATTTAGATATTTGTGTGTATTGTGTGTACCAGAAAGAGAGTTGAAACCATTCACATCACAATGTATTGTTCCATCATTGCCAAACATCTCTGGTATGTAGTCGAAATTGTATCCAACTATGCATAAAATTACATCAACTGATGAGCTCTTCCAGAGTTGAAGATACAAACCCCAGTCACCTTTAACTTGGCCATCACTACTGGTGTTATCCACCATTAAAATACAAACCCGTGAACTTTTTTTCCAAATTTATTGCTAATGAAATTTATGGATTTTAAAATTAATTAAATTATAATCAAAATAGATGTGATGTCTCGTAAAGTATTCATTTGCCAAATATACCATGGCCAGATATGGATTGAAAATGTGGTTCTCTAAATACATAAAGCTACTCATGTTGAATATATTTTGAAATAATTTTGTATACAAATGTTTTGCTTTTTCGCTCCATTTGAGTAATTAAGTCAAATGTCAAATTTTTCTCTTTTTCTTTTCTTCTTTTTTTTTTATAGTAAAACCATCATAATATGGTAAATTCTAAATGTTCACCAATTTTCAAATATGGATTGGTAATAAACATTTCTGGGAAAATAAATAAGCTCAGCTGAAAACACTAGCTAGCTGTTTTTGGAGAGCCACACTTTCCACAAGTCACATCATTATGTCGCCATTTCAGGTGTCTCCACCAAGTGTCCATTTTACACTGAAATGTTTTTATTGTCATTTAACCTTCCTCCATGTGTGGAATCATTCAATGGGCCTTAATTTGTATATCATGTCATTGTCTATATAACCATCATGTACTTAGTAGGTCAAGTGCTGGATATGGGTCGTAATGACATGTCATTGATGATTTTTATACTTTTTTAGTTGATATTTATTTTGTAACTGTACCAAAGTGTTATGATTTCTATAAGGTGAATGTAAGTGCCCAGTCTCTCTGGCTTCGTTTGTTTTAGGCTCTGGAGAGTCGAGTCGAGTCGAGTGCTCGGGGCACATGCACATTAGCACTAAGGATTTTAAATAATGCGACAAGAACGTAACTTGAGTGTTTACGGCGTGACTGACCAATCAGGACTGTGGGTGGTACTGAGCAGACTGCTGATTGGTTCTAAGTTGTGGTCTTGGCGTTTGATTTGAAATGCCCACACTCGACTCAACACTCGTGTCCAAAACAACTACAGCTTCTGTGTTCTAGATAGGATGGGGCCACTTCACAAATCTGTCTCACGTAACAATGGCAGGTCAGACTAAGTAATATTCCGATCCCTGTTCCAGCTTTTGCGATGACATTACCGTTCAGTTCACGCATTATTCTGTACAGTAGAACTACATTACAACACTTTGGTTCTATACATAGACATTGGTACTTGGCACAGTTTCGTATCAGCCCACCTTGTATAATATGTCCCAGTAGACCGTCATATACATGTCCATGTTTTATCCTCAGTGTTAATTTATTTTACTTCTATGTCGGGTACCTGTTTCGTTTCCTAGGTCACAAATGTCCCTTCTGTAATGTTGGGTAAATGTCTTATGAAATATGTCCTTTGTTTTTAATTCACATCAGCGGGTGACACATTTGAATAACTATATTTTAGTTCCGTATTTTGCGAATGGATTCCAATGCTATTTCCTCCAGGATTTTCATTAATAATTTCCTATTTAAATTTTATATTTTTTTTGTCTGTGTATTTCTTCTCACCTCAAAACAATTTGTCTTTCCCTGTGAATTTGAAACGTATTTACTGGACCCAATTGCTTCTCCTCACGTAGCCTTTGTATCCATACAAAATATATCAGTACAATGTAACATACAATACTGCAAGTCATGAAGGACATTTTCCACAAAATCAATACAAATCCAAAATCCAACTTAAAGACTCAAAATATACCAAAACTATGCATTCAAAGTTATGTTCAAACCTATGTGATGAATATTACAAACTGCTTTGGAACATCATTCGAAAATGGACTTTCGAGAAACCTCCCAATGGTGATTTCAGGAAATATCTTTAAAACTGGTGTGTCATATTTTCTACGTGAAGGCAAGATCTTCCAAGCTACTCTTGTCCAGAACTATCGATGTAAGGAGTTGGAAATGTACCCTTTTAGAATACCTCATATACTGCTGAAACTAGTTATATTTGTTGTTTTTGTGAGCTACATGTATTCATATTTCCTTGTTTAGTATTATTGTCATGCTTCTGTTAACAATATTCCTTATATTAATGAATAATATACTACATAATAACTTACAACTTTATATAAATAGACATATTTTTGACATGACTTTTTAAACCAGTATTCTACAAAGAATTACTATCATCAATATTAGTATATCACAGGGGGTATATTTTATATCCTAAACCTATCTCTAAATATTTGATGCGTATGGGTGAAATATTCCTGCTGCAACATAAATCACTAATTCAACCCCACATATGCCCCTCACCCACCCCTATATGAATAACTACGGTCATAATGCCCAGTAGATATTGATAAATTCCAGTGATAATGCCCAGTAGATATTGATAAATTCCAGTGATAATGCACAGTAGATATTGATAAATTCCAGTGATAATGCCCAGTAGATATTGATAAATTCCAGTGATA
>JAUTBZ010115980.1:0-16366 GCA_032361785.1 Lepetodrilus galriftensis
CAGACGTAGTTTAGTTAATCCGTGGTTTACGGGTTAGGTTTTGTGCATACCGACAGTAGTATAACTCATCGCTTAAACCAAGTTTTATTTAGCCTAAACTGTGGTTGAACTACGTTTGTGCATACAGACCTAAGGGTTGGGAGACATTGGTAGGGAATCCGCACATCAAACTTGTGTAATCAGAATGGTGCTCACCATTGTCCAAGGGTGGATGTAGATTAATTAATTAAGAACAAAATATTATTTGTTGGGGAAATACAGTGGTATAAGAACACTGTATATAATTAACCCTGTTAGTGACCATTTACATATGTAAAGATAATCTTGCCACTCAGAAACTTAATATTTGAAACTATCCATTAATTTCTGCATTCCTCCAGTGCAGTGCATGGCAAAATGTGCAGACATCACAGAAATGTAGCAAAATATATAATAGCACAGGACACAAAATGAAATCACAAAACTATACACTGGTCTACAGAATGTTTTTTTTTATTATGAAAACTGAAAGTCAAGGCAAATTTATTGTTTTTTAAAAATGAAATACAGAGGTGTTTTAGAAGGCAACACAAGCAAGAAAGCAAGAAACAAAAAAAAAATATGGCAAAGAGGAGGTTTTCCAAAGGGTAAAGTTGCCTGTAACAACTATTAAAACAGAAGTGTCACTCTAAAGGTATGTATGTTCAGGATGGCCAGCACTATCTGTGAGATTCTGTCTCTGTAGCATAACAAGCTAACTTTACTGTAGGCCTGCGTTTCAAGAACGGGTCGTACTGTAGTCTGGGCGTAAATCAGGGCCATGCTTTAACTAATGTAGAAAATGACATAACCCTTGATATAGGCCAGGCATAATTAGGGTACGACCCATTTGTGAAGCCCAGGCAAGTGCTCTGCCTCTTGAACAAGCCTCGAGGAACCAAGTTGTTTTTTTCATGGGTTTAAATCTAACTTTGAGGGCATCCATCTTTCACAACACAAGTCTTTCTATCCATTCAACCAGCACTGGGTATTTTATTTTGTACAACAAAACGGAAAATTGTCAGTCAGTCACCCAGTGCATTTTCAGATCTTTTGAGTTTCCTTTATTACTATACAAGGTAATTTGGAGCAAAACAAGCAATATCTAGGACTTTGGACTCTAGGGAATCAATAAGGAAGCGGCAAGCTTTTGGTAATTTCTTTCGTGAAATATCAGCCATCTGTATCCTACATACCCGATTGGAGACCACTTCATCGTAATGACATTCCCAGTTATCATTGAACAATGGGAAAATATTCTGGTCGAAATAATTTTGAACAATAATGGCTGTATCCAGAATAGGGTTATGGTTGTAAATAGTGTTAGAAAGTAAGACTTCTTCGAGAGAAAAGAATCAATCAGATTTGTTACTGGTATTAATTCAAACTTTGCCCTTGGAATATGAAGTAGGCAGCAGTAACACTGAACAGATAGTTTTAGTTGTCTCCCATATACTAGAATTATCTCCCTTGATGTTCGTTTTGGGTTTTTTATTGTTTATTTCATTTCCATTGAATTTTGTAGAGTTGTTTTCTGCTATAATGCAAAGCAAGGTTTTGTAAATAAACACAGAATAAATCAAGTGATTTACACCCAATGATAACAACAAGAAAATATATATGATATAGGCAATCATGTGATGCTCAGAGTGGAATGCATGTGTATAGAACAAATTAGTCTTTAGTTGACCAATATTATTTAGGCATTTGTATTTCAGAAACATGCTGTTTCATTTATTATATATTGCTTCCATTTTACTGTTTATTTTTTTTTATTTTGGCCTCAAAATATGCCTGTCTTTTCCAACATGCCAGTAACTGGTTCATCTTTTCTGTTGGTGTGCAATAGAATTATCTTTTTCCAATAATGTTTTGAAACATTTTCCTCAAACACTATTTTTTAGAATTGTGTGACATTGGCATTTGCTTTGTGTGTGTGTGTGTGTGTGTGTGTGTGTGTGTGTGTGTAACTCTTTAGCAGTGTTTAACTCAAACCTTTCAATCCCTCTAAACATATATACTAGTAAGTTAAAACAGTTATTGGTTGCAATATATTAATCCAGCAGTTTCTTTTTAAATACTACTTTCCTAAAGACTGTGCAGTGTTACTGCTGCTTGAAATGAGATACAACTATCACTCACTATAACTCAGTTTTGCACTATTATTTTATTGACATTATCAACAGTCCCTCACAATGAAACCGGGTAGTCCCAGTTATAAATGATGTAATCGTGGGTGTAGTAACATTGGAACATGAGGTATGACATAGCATAAAACAAGGCGCAGTTGACCTAGTTAGAGAAACACGTGGGAGGGCTGCCTGGAAGCTTTCAAACAATCACGTGCTACTGTCCGCACGAGAAATAACGGAATTATAGGGCTCGGCTTCAACAGTCATCCCTCGTGGTGTTTCCAAATAGGGTCCAACTGCTCCCAGTAGAGAAAATCCCACTCACCCAGTTTTCATAGTCGTGGTTGCACCACAGAAAAAAAAAATCGGAAAAAAAAAGTAGGCCATTTTGACCTCCTTTCTGGAGTAAAACTATATGAAAAAGATCAAACCACACATTGGAATAGGCAGGAACTCAAAATAAATTAAGTTCAACGTTATTATTTTCATCTATTTTCACAATTAAATTAAGGTTTTTAAATATAACGGTATTCACATTTGTTGACCGAGAGGGAAGGCTGGCGTGGTACGTATGACCTATGGATTCAAACTCAACTCCTTCACTAGAGAATCTAAAATTCTGAGTTGCTTCCCTTTGATCACAAGGACATTGCACACTCTGATACATTTACATGGGATAAATATCATACAATTGGCCCAGAGCTCATTGTATTATCACAGAAGTAAGGAATCTGGGTGTTGTTACAGTGTTTTCGAGATTTCTTCGCATGACCGCCTTCAACAGTCATACTGGGCAGACAGTGTAGACTTTCATCAATTATCTCCCTTGGACTGTCCAAAATGAGACTGATGGAAATGGTATGTATTTACTCGTCATTCATCACATGATCTGAGTGGTCTCTGAGGTCAAGGTCACTCAGTGGCATCGGCAAGGTCAGGGTTAAATGTCAATGTCACTCAAATAATTGGGATCATGAACAATGTTAATTAGGCACTCAACAAAGACAACTGCAGTTCACACTGCAGACATGTCACTGTAGAAAAGTACAGTGCATACCTCGAGTGCCATTTTGGATGATTTTTAAAACAAACATTTCCCCATCGTTCACCAATACGTGTTCAATCATGAACATGACCGATCTGCAACATTTCTCTAATTGCAGAATTACAAAAGCCATAAACGAACTCCTAATGTTTTCTTTGGGGGAATAGTCAGGAACTCTCTTGCTCTCGCTCTCTCTCTCTCGCTCTTTCCTCTGCAACTGGATTGCTTGCCCAGTCCTCAATCCAAAGGCCGACTCATAAATTTGAGCTTGCCGACTCCGGGTCAAAAGCTTCATCAGTCCAGATCCGACTGGATCTGACCAGATCAGAGCAGATCTGACTGGGTCCCGCCCTCTGCTGGGTGCAGGGCTTTGGGGGTAACCACACAAAAATGTGCGCGCACTGGCGATGGATGAGCAGACGTGAACCAGCGGCGGTCGGCCGCCATGTCATGGCTCAAGAGAGCAGGTTGAAGAACATGGTGGCCAGGCTGAGGTTGAGCGCGATCACCAACACCAACAGCTGCCTCTGCTGACACCAGTCCTGAAACACACAGAAAATACGAGGTTAATTTAGGTCAAGGTCATTCAATGTCAAGGTCATTAAGTGCCAATGTTTTTCAATGTCAAGGTCAATTTCGCTACTCAAAAAGAAGCTTTTAGTTGTATTGTATCTCTAACAGGACTATGCTGAACGTAAACAACACCAAGGTCAATAAATATCAAGGTCATCCAATGTCAAGGTCATTCTAGGTAATTTCATATTTCTAAGTTCATATTTGGCATTTGCAGGAAATAACATGCACATGGATTTGCCTGGACTACTTTTAAGACTATTTGTTTTGTTTTTGTTTTTGCTTGTGTGACCACTCACCTTCACGTCTCCCAGTATGACTGCCACGTCGCCCTGTCGCCTCCTCTCGGCCATGTCCTGCAGGTGCCTCAGCTCGTTCCTGCGCGCCTCGGCCAACCGGTGCGCCTCGATGCGGCTGATGGGCTTGGGCGGAATCGCCACATGCTTGAGATCCGGAAGACTTCCATGTTTATCAGATTCAGACAGTTTCTTTTGGCTCTCGATTTTATACTGCTTGAAAAGCACCTCCCCGCCTCCTGCTGCACCTCCTCCTCTATCCTTGTCCGCGGCGGGGATTTTGTGAACTTCCGCTCGCACGCGCTTCCGGATTCCGTTCTCAATGATGTACGTCTCGGCCGCCTTCCCTGTGAGGTTCTCGCTGCTGTGGGCAGTCTCCTTCTCGGTGACCGCCTGCTTGGCCTTGCTATTCTGCTGGTTCACGATGCACGGGAGCGTCCGTCGCCGCTGGAGGGGGCGGTTCGAATTGCCGTCGTCCATGGTGTCTGAGACCCCGGAGTCCGGCGACGTGTCGCTGGGATGCGCGGCATTCCGGAGCCGCTCGTCCGCCGTGACGTAAATCTCGCGCCCAAAGCCGCTGTCCTCGTGGGGTGCTGTGTACTGATCGAAGTGGTCGTTCAGGATGGTGGAGTTGAATATCTCGCTGAAACCTCGGCCTCTTCTGGAGCCTGCCAGAAAGCTGTACCGGCGTACCTTCAGCGAGGGACTTCGATTGTGGGTGTTAACGTTGAGCGATTGCATGACCTCTTGCTGGTTGCCGGGGTTGTTGGAGTATGGGGTGTTGAGATAACTGCTAGGGTTATTGGAGCGGTTGTAGTCCATATTGGGCAAACCACCAGGCAACATCCCCCCATCCGGGAGCTCGTGTCGACCGTCTTGCATTGACTTGGAGCGATGGGGGGCATGGTTTTGTGAAGGTTTAATATGGCTAAAGTCATACTCGTGATCATTTGTTTCTAATTGCTTCTTTATTATATCGGTACCTGAAAAAGAAGAGAGAGACAAATTAATATCAAAGACAAATGTAAGATATCTTCAGATTGCTAACCATCTCGCTGCTGGATTAGGCTCTTTAGGGCATCTCCGGTTGCCTCCAGCATGGAGAGGGCTAATATTTCTATATCTAATATTTGGTGAAAATCAAATGTGCCATACTAGTGGTAGCTAGAATATGAATGTCACAGTGAGCATGATGATATATTGTAGATGTTGTCATATAATATGATATTTTTCGTTAGTATGAATGTTACCATGAAATGAAATTAAAGCAATCTTTCTCGTTATCATTATCAGTATCAACCACAGCATTACTCTGAACAATATAGGAAAAGGCATGTCATGAGAAAACCAATATCAAACTAAATAACTGACTGCAAAACTAAAATACTGGGGGGAAAACAAAGAGTTCAGTTTACATATTTGAAGAATTTTAAAGAAGCAATTCCAATGCATGTTAAACATTCAATATTGTACATGTATTTTCAATATAGAATATGTAATAATATGAAATTATTAATATTAATAATTGTATTATTATTATTTTATTATTATTATTGTTATTATTAGTATTATTATTATTATTAGTAGTAGTAGTAGTAGTAGTAGTAGTAGTAGTAGTAGTAGTAGTAGTAGTAGTACGGTAGTTCAGAAAGAGTTTGAAATTTTAAGATATTGAGTAATATATTATAAATACATTACTATCATATGCTTTTAGGCAAAAACAAATAATTGAGATTTAATTAATAGAATCATATAAAATTTAAGTATTTATATCCACGACTATGCACTGAAATAGTTTCTTGTAATATCATTACATTGTTTTGTTGGCATTTTATGAATTTGATGACATCCAAATTGGACATTGTTACACTAATGGTAGAACAACAATTACTAGCCATAATTGTCTAACTTCTATTTACTAATGTACATGTACATACCATTATTTATTTAGGCATCTAGTGTTTAATACCATAAACAATCAGAGGATAACTAGAGTCATTCACAAAGTAGTTTTTAAAATAATAACCAGTAACATTTTCTAATGTACAATTCAGACATGCTAATGTGATGACAAATCTTGGCAGTCAATGTCAAGGTCACTCCTTTAACCCTTTCCCTGCTGGATTTAATCACAAACACTGTTCTTTAGATCATCTCCAGTTCCTCCCAGCATGAAAAGGGTTAATTAACCCTCCTTATTCATATTACCATAGGACAACAATGGTCGTGCAGTTGCACTGGTCAAAAAAGTTTCTTTCACGTTGACGTCCTTTTTCCCACGAAAAGACACCAGGACTCGTAATTTGAGTAAACTCTTCCGAAAAGAATGTGTTTTCTTCCCATCCTTCATTGAAATCTTTCTGTTTTAAAGAAATCATCCAGCTATATATTCCATACTCTCTCGCTCTTTCGCTCCATCTTCACATATCGTCTGCTAGGAATATTATCCCCCTTTGCTCGTAGCCCCGCGTTATCAAATCCTCCCCACATCTGCGCAGACCATAGACTTCAATTACATCAAATACACTGCCAGGAACGGACTACAAAGAGTTGCCATGGAAACTGCTAGTTTCGCTCCAACGTACATAAAAGGTCACATTTTTGTGATCTATTCTTTCAGCTACGACCTTTTCCGAAAGTATGCCACATTATCTAATCGCCAAGACGACGTACGTCAGTGGCAGGAAGTTTGAGTGTATTGCCGTCATCGGAGGTCGGATGTTTGGCCCGGCGGTAGGCGCAGGTACAGGTGTGGACGACATCCATACTTCCTGTGACATATTGTTGTGATGTCTATGACACAAGTCGCTTTATTGAGATATATGGAATTCTGTTTTCTTACAGATTGAAGATATGGCATGAAGATCCCAGAATGGCATGCCCTGAGGAAACGTTAGTTAACGGAAATATAAGTTAATTGAGGCTGGATAGGAAGGGAAAGTGTGCCAACCAAACTTTCTCTTTCGTGGTATCGGTATAGGTCCTTGAGCTAGTGAACGCACAACAGTGCCATACTGTCAAAGATGGTGACAGTGTCAAAGATGGTGACAGTGTCAAAGATGGTGACAATGTCAAAGATGGTGACAGTGTAAAAGATGGTGACAGTGTCAAAGATGGTGACAATGTAAACAAATTGTGACAATGTCAAAGATGGTGAACAACAATGTCAAAGTCTTAGGACAATATTTTGTGAATTCCTACATTTCTCTGAGAGGAAACTGTAGCCTATTCTGCTGAAATGGGCGGTTCAAATCCAAATTTCCTGTAAAATGGTTGTTATTATTGTTTGTTTTCTTCTTCAGGCCAGTTTCAGAAACCTATTGTTCACTATGCAAGAGAACTATTGTCCAGCATATTGGTGAATGTATTGTTGGAGCAGCAGCTGTAACCAGAAGCCAGATAGTACCGGACACTAGTAGCAGGCCAGTTTCAGACGCCTCATAATGATTCAACCAGTGGGAGCTAGAGAAACCTATTAAATACACAGTTATCCATGATGATTAAGTTGACGCTGATGGGTCCGTCCAATTTATTCCACGATGAAGAATTTGTATATTTTATGCTTCTTAATTAAATATTTGTCACCATTAAAAAATAAAGCAGAGTACGTTTAATCAATATCTTTCCATACGTTACACATTCAGAGTTTGTATTTTAAAAAACAATAAAAAAAATAATCTATTTTGTGGGATTTCAATAAATTCATTTAAACTAAAGGTTACATCTCTATAGGTCAATGTTGACTATTTTCTGCTCGCTTTCTGAGTATATTTAGCCTCCCTTGTGCCACAGGTATATAAATATATCTAGTCTTGAAAAGCATTGACGTCAGAGCTACTGATGTATTCTATAGAGTGTGCTTTGAAATAGTGATCAAGTTGGTCGCTAGCTTCTATAAATGGATTGATCATTGTATGTGCTTGGTTCTACAAATATCACATGATCAATACAACATGCGATAAAATTCAATTAAAGGGGTACTTCATTTTAAAGATGTATTGCATTTATTTATTAATTATTTATTTATTACATGTTTACGCGGAAATGATGTTTGTGAATTTAACTTTGAAGTCCATTTAGTATACAGTTCAGTTTTTCTATTAATTATCGATTAAATAGATTACCGGTATCAGGGCGACTGGATTAACCAGCAATTTGTAAGATCATGGATTTTTCCATTATTAACTGTCTGTTGTTGTTTTTATAAGAATGAGAATTCTGTTGACAGTTTCCACAGTGTCTTGTTTAAATTTGACTACAACTGGCAGGTACAATTTTGAGGACATGAACTAGTAAGGAAACAACATATGTCTTTGTAACCAAACATGGCATCAAGAAATGTTATGAATAATCCCAACTGGACCCTCTCTACCCTGATTTTTAACACTCTCTTATGTGCCTTGTGTCACTGTCTGCCCTGACAAGACACTCGCAGCCTGACAGGACACTGTCCTGTTGAGACACTCTGCCATGAATTGTGACCATGTCTTCATGAATTTAGACACTCTCTGCTCAATTTGTGATACTATGTTGAAAGGCATAACAGGGCCAACTTACAAAATGCATTGTAAGATACAGGTACAGGTTATCTGAATCAAAGTTCACTCCTGGCATTAACCACAAACACACCTGGTCACCAAAGTGTATTTTCAATGTTATTGTTGTGGAGGCCTTATCTGAAATGGGATGCTGAAGCTTTATAGAAGACATACAAAGTTGGGGATGCTGATGAAGATGTCTATGCCAGTACTTGTTGATGAGACGGGATCAATCATTTGACATCTTCATCAGTACATTTTCATACAAATGAAAATCGTACTGTATTAAAATCTCTGTCCATCTTACATAAAAAGAAATTGCCAATTGATTTTTAAACAAATATTTATGAAATATGGGTCATGTGGCCTAAAATTCTGAAAATAAATGAGGGTGGTGTTCCATTGACAGTCTCAGATGCACATTCTGGACAGGGGGCTGCTCCTTTCTAGGTGTTCTGTCTGTACTTTCAGTCCGACGCATGTCCAGTTACACTGTGCGGCGTTGTTCCTTGGTAACTGCGCATGCGTCGGACAGAAAGTACAGACAGAACAGCTAGAAAGGAGCAACCCCTGTCCAGAATGTGCGTCCAAGACTGTCAATGGAAAATCACCCTAGTCTTGTCTTGTCTTGTCTCACGCTCAACTCCAAGTTTTGTTCACAATCCAAATATAAAATTTGAGCTTGAACATGAAACCGTACTAAAATAATTTCATAATCTGGGGGCCTTGTAATGCCATATGAACAGCACCTGACTATAGCTTTTCCTTTGGAATGCGGATGAAGGAAGACCTCTATTTATTTCACTGTCAGTATCGGCAAGAAAGTCTGATTTTCTTCATCTACAGAGAACAGACCAACATCCGAAGTTATAAACCATGGATATTGTCCTTTTTTTCTTCATTTACAGAGTACAGACCAACATCCGAAGTTATAAACCATGGATATTGTCATTTTTTTCCTTCCGTCTTTTTTTATGGACCACAAAGAGTAATTGCACAATTTATGATGCCACGAGCGACCAGCTGCCTGTCTGGAGTCTGTGATTGGTGGAATGTGACTGCAGCGGCAAGAGGAACATCCTACATGGCCACAGGGTGCACAGCAGTGATATCTTTGAAGAATGTTATATAGCCATAGCAGTATGGAGCCGTGCCAGACCATCAAGAAAGCACAACTGCAGGAAGGACTAAATATATCGTGAAGTAATGTTTGACTTTACTCACAGACAGCTAAACAAATATGGACAGTTGGTTCGTCTCCGTGTGTCGAGTGAAGAAATGATGGAAGATTTTACACTGATAGTCATCGGTGCAGTTAGTCATTCCCGCATACAATTCTCGTTACATTTTAGGATTACGTTTTTTGGGGGGTTTCAGAGAAAGTTATTTCATGTTCATTTATATAAAATATTCAGATGTAATTTGTGAAGGTATCATGACAAAAATATGGAAGTTTATATTATTAAAAACATTTTTTTTTTATATAAATGTCAGTATGAGCATTGTATGTGGCCAACAATTGTACTATCACAACACGTTATGACATTATGGTATGAAAGCTAAATATAGCATCCCATGGTTTACTTCAAGAATGACTACAAAATGCTTTACTACTCTGATAATGGTGATTTAATTTTAATTTTTTTTTATTTTCTACTTTGACAATGGTTAGATAAAAAAGTTCTTTCCAAAGTAATCGCCTAAATGTTTAGATTTGTTAAGTAATTTAGATCGATATCGTGCTGAAATATAGGTTTTTATTCCTGGATGGTAAGAAGTGGTAATGGCTATTGATTTTGTTATAAAGTACAGACTTTGATGTTGGCTTGGCTATGTTATTACAAGTGATCTGGGTGAGGTGAGTGGGGTGAAATAGTATGTTTTGTGGTAATTGTGGGGTGAAATAGTATGTTTTGTGGTAATTGTGGGGTGAAATGGCATGTACTGTGGTAATTGTGATTATGGTGAAATGGTATGTTTTGTAGTAATTGTGGGGTAAAATGGTATGTTTTGTAGTAATTGTGGGGTAAAATGGTATGTTTTGTAGTGATTATGGGGTGAAATGGTATGTTTCACTGGAATGAAATTGTATCAAGGTTTAGTTTGCGATTAATAAAATGTGTGTGTTTTAATGCTTTGAGATATGGAATAAAGTTAGAAGTAAAATATTATATCTAATTGTGATGAAATAATGTGTATTACATACTTTCTAGTAAAATATATTTGACCATGAAATATGTCAACAAACTGTGATTGTATGCCTTTAAAGCGCTCGAGCATCTGAGATTGTATGCCTTTAACGTTTCCTTCAGTTTCACTGTTTTAAATCCCCAATGTTCACAGCATCTTTCACAATTACCATTCTACTGAAACCTCATTATATAATGCTTAACATTGATAGAAACTTACCATAGTACCCAATACCTTGTACAAAAACTGGACCAGTACAAACTTAATGACATTGTTCTAGTAGGGTAATGGCATTGTTCTAGTAGGGTAATGACATTGTTCTAGTAGGGTAATGACATTGTTCTAGTAGGGTAATGACATTGTTCTAGTAGGGAGAGTCCTAGAGCAGCCAATATCAGTGGGGCAGATACTGTAATCACCATAGTAAAGTGGTTCAATAGCGCCCGGCGGGCTCATGAACCGGATCCCCGAGGGCACATGAACCCATTCAAATGGCGACATTACTGTTGTAATGGTATACATGACACAGGCCAATGGTCTCTGCTGTTTTTTCAATATAGCTTCCGTGGTGATTAAATTGTGCGATTACCGTAGCTGTATATGTATAGATGTACTCTGTACTGGAGTGCATGGCACGCTACCAGTATTATACAAATGATAAGACTTTTACAACTGATAGACTATGTATGTGCTGTGTGTTTGATTATGTCCCATGGGATTGGTGTTGATGATCGTCGATAAAAGTTGTGAGATTGCATGTCGTTTTTTTAATGTACATTTTAATAAATTAACATTTTTAAAAAATATTTATTTTTAGTACTGCATTACCGACAAAGTGTGGAAACAATTCTGTTTAATTATTGAAGGTAGATTTATTCTTTAGAACTACTTATGCTTTAAAACTAAAATCACCCTTTATCATAAATACAAATCTATTATAAGAAATATACATTTTAACATATTTGTGAAACATATTAATTTACATTCTTAATAAAATTAGTCCGAAAAAAATAATTGAATATACTGCTGACAAATCAATTCCTATATAAGAAATATACTTTAAAAAATATTTGTGAAAAATAATTAATTTACATTCCTAGTCTATTTAAAATTAATTCTGAGACAAATAATTCTAAAAATCACATCAATATTTTTTAGACTACATGCACTCCTGGCTACGAGTCCTACTCGTTTGTACTTTAAAATGTGTGCCGCAGCTTTAAAGCAGTACATATGTCCAGTAGGAATCTCCGTGGATCTCAGGTATGGCGGACTTATCAAGTCCGGAATCCCACTTCTGCCCCAGCTGTGGCGCTAGCAGCTGGCACAATACCGAGGTGGTGTCGGAACACGGTCTTAATTAGACACTGACACAAGGTAGCCTCATGCTGGAACTCTATACTAGCATAGTTCACGGAACTCGATACCAGGTACTAGCATATAGCATATTACATAAATGTCATGGATATATTGTCATTAGCATATAGCATATTACATAAATGTCATGGATATATTGTCATTACCAGTAATCAGAAGGGAGAAAGAAGGATTCTGGTGTTATGATCAGATTGGAAGTTTCAGTACTGGCAGCATTCTTTATGTCATTAATCAGAAGGGAGAAAGAAGGTTTCTGGTGTTATGATTGGAAGTTTCAGTACTGGTCGAGGGAGGCAGTATTCATATTATGTCATGGATATAGTCATTAATCAGAAGGGAGAAAGAAGGTTTCTGGTGTTATGACTGGAAGTTTCAGTACTGGCCGAGGGAGGCAGCATTCTTTATGTCATGGATATATTGTCATTAATCCTCTCCCCGCTGGATTAGGCAAAAACACTGCTCATTAGGGCATCAACAGTTGCCTTCAGCAGGGAGAGGGTTAATCAGAAGGGAGAAAGAAGGTTTCTGGTGTTATGATTGGAAGTTTCAGTACTGGCTGAGAGAGGCAGCATTCATATATGTCATGGATATAGTCATTAATCAGAAGGGAGAAAGAAGGTTTCTGGTAAGATTTCTGGATGCTTCAATACTGGCTGAAGGAATTCTGAGGGAGTATTCATATGTCATGGGAGTCTTGTCATTCATCCAGGTTAATTACTGACGTTATGGTTGGAAGCTTCAGTACATAGTTGTACCTAACCGATGGAATTCTGAGGTAGTATTACATATATGTCATGGGTATAGCCATTAATCAGAAAGGACAAAGAAGGATTCTGGTATTATTGGTTGGAAGTTTCAGTACTGGCTTATGTGGCATTCATATATGTCATGGGTATAGTCATTAATCAGAAGACAGAAAGAAGGATTCTGGTATTATTGCTGGACGCATAGCTAATGGAATTCTGAGGCGGGTTTAATGATATCACAGGTATATTGCACTTCATCTAACCAACCGGGAGAGGGCTATTGTGACTGAGAGAGGCATCAATACATACCTGGCTGATGGAATTCTGGTGCAAACTCTTTGGCTTTTAACCTGGCTATGTCACAGTCCTGCTGTGCTCGCTCCGCAGACGCATCAGCTTGTTCCGATTTGGCCCGAGCGTTTGCCATTCTGAAAGAGTACAATCGTGCCATTACAATAAATGCATCAAATACCAGATAATGCTGGGTGAGACCCTCTGCCAGACTATGATGTCTGTAACCTTAGGCGTGGTAGTTTGAAATAATGTTCATGTTCACCCATCAGGGATTGGGGACACTGGGTGAGACGGGTGAGATCTATGCCAGACTATGATGTCTGCAACCTTAGGCGTGGTAGTTTGAAATAATGTTCATGTTCACCCATCAGGGATTGGGGACACCGGGTGAGACGGGTGAGACCTGTGCCAGACTATGATGTCTGCAACCCTATTAGGTGTGGTAGTTTGAAATAGTGTTCATGTTCATCCATCAGGGATTGGGGACACTGGGTGAGATGGGTGAGACCTGTGCCAATGATGTCTGCAACCTTAGGCATGGTAGTTTGAAATAATGTTTACGTTCACCCAGCAGGGAGTGGGTACCCTGTAGGATGAGATGGCAACATATGAATGCAAAGCTTTTAGCAACTGGGGCCGTATTCTCAAAACTCTGTAAGTCCTAAGAAGTTCATAAGTACTAAGAATTTGCCTAACTGGTTTTCTTCTTATGTTAATTTTTGAAGAAATCTTTTCTCACTAAGAAGATTCGAGAATACGGACCCTGGAAAATAGGCGTATTTAGTGGGTTGTATTATCCTCCGAGAGTTGAGAAGGAAAGTTGGTAAACACTGGTCCATTGATCAGAGTAATAATATATACTGCTCAGATAGCTACCATTCATGCAATATGGAAAACATGTGATGAAACCGTCTTGCAAAAATAACAACAAAATAATTTGTTATGTTTGCATTCTGGCAAATTCATAGTTGCACAGACAGTGAGTTAATGCAAAATTAATGGAAACTCTCTTGCAGAGATAAGAATAATATCAAACTATAAAAATAATTAAATATGAATTAATTTTTCATAATGAAACTATTCTTAGGAACAGTAATAGTAATAATCTGTATTTAATAGGTTAGAATTGCATACAGTATATAACCTATATATGTGCCGTGCTTGGTTGTCTCATGAATCTTTACATTTTTGTTCACCTGTTCCGGAAATCTGGGTTAGCTTATTTTAAGTAATGTGGCCCCATCTGTTGCATAGAAAGTATATCATGTGTCGCAAGCTTGTAGGAACTATTGGTGAATGATTCCCACTGCAACATAAAACCAACTCACCCCCTCCCTCACTCACTCACTCCCTCACTCCCTCACTCACTCACTCACTCACTTGTAGGAACAGAACTGCATCATGTTCCTCTTTAAATTCTAGCAGTTTCTCATTACCAAACCAATAACAAATCTATTTTAGTTTTTATCATCATTAAGTCTTGGTGCTGGAGCTAACCGGTGCAGGTTTGGTGTGATATAAGGCATGACCTGGAATCTGAAGGCCTCACTGCATACTAATCAGGAGCAATCCGACGCTGAATTTCAGTTCGCAGTCATTGGCAAATGATCAAACTCATCAACAAAATCACACATGAATTACAATTTTCTATGCTGTCTTGGGCAGATCACCTATGAAACTTTTTTAAATGAAAAAAATAGCGGGGAGGGTTTATTTAGGAACAGATCTTTTCCCCCAAAGATTTAACTAATTCATGATTTAGGTAAATCATTCAAACATTGAATTAGCAACAATACTTTGGCATTACTAATAAAGAATTAGCCAAACCTGGGAAATATTAATCATGGAGCCAAGTTTACTAACCCCCAATATTTGTTTATTTTAAGCGAAGTCAAAAACCAAGAAAAGAAAAGATAATGTAAAACCCAATAAACAGAACAAGAATAAGATATTTAATACAAAATGGAATTACATTTTCCACACAGCATATACTTAAAGTGAAAAAATCTTACCTAAAAACCAAGCAAATTAAATATATAAAACAAAACCAATAACTATTATACAAAAGCAAACAGAAAACAACAACAAAAACAAGCAATAAAACAAAAATAAGATAAAACCCACCAATGTCCTTTCCTAGACACCATAATCTACTCTGTTCACAAGTGAGTCTAGAAGCCAAAGTAAGTTTCACACTATCCCCCTCGTGACTACTTCCAATTGGCAAACCCTTGAAGTAGGATATATTTAGGTTCGAAAGCACTAACTTCGTCTATATTTATAACGAAAAATCAATTAACATGATACCAGAATAGTGAATGAATTAGTGGATATTTATTAAGTAAACACAAGTCGACACACAACCACTGATTGGCATAGGAACTGTGAATTTAAGAAAGTAAATTTTTAGGAACTACCAGATATGATCAGAATTGACAGGCAAATGGATAAATCTTGTAAAGCATGTATTGCAATTGGCTGCAGTTGTGCACTAAATGAACCCGTAACAGAGGTAAAGTGCACAAACTAACTCAAACCTAAATGAATGCATTTGTGAGTGATCGTGGGAGGAAACTGTAGAAAAACTAGGTGTTTCAAAGAGACCCACAAACAATAAACAGACCTCAAGGGCAGATGGTAGCACAGTGACCGATCTGAGCCAAAGGTTTCAACATTGGAGCCCGACCTGGGAACCTGGTATCAATGGTTGGTGAAGTTAAGATGTACAATCACAGTGCTCAAGGTTTGTCAGTACCAATGAGGTACTTGCATGTTTACTGCAACACTTGGTGCTATGGGTATTATAATAATATCGTAATATGTCCATTTATATAGCGCCAAACTCCACACCATGTATGCTCATAGCGCTATCATTCAAATCAGTCTCAATTTCATGCTAGCACTACAATGACAATCATAGTATTTCTTGAAAGATGCGTCTTGAGATGGGATTTGAAACGCTGGAGTGTAGGAGAGTTTTTCAGGTAATGCGGCAAACTGTTCCATCTTACTTTTCTTAGTGATGCTGAACACTGGTTGTCGGTTTCCTCTTGTCATAAGCTAACATGCCGCGAAATCAGTTTTAAAGGCATAATATCACAGATATTTATGGTCGTTTGGGACTAGTTCTTAGCTACAACTGCAAAATACATTCACT